>CM076582.1:373461428-373662967 GCA_034641835.2 Pinus albicaulis
CCAGTCGTTCACGTCTCGCAAAGCTTGCCAGGAAAAGGGAAAACCTCTCTAGAGTCTCTCGACGATAGTCTCCTTACTTGAGTCGGCCTTAAGGGAAGAAAGAAGGCTCTTACAGCACAAAGGCTCTTGGGAATTTTGAGATTCAAAGCTTAGGCACTTCCAGACTAGCTTGCAATGGAATTGAGCAGGCTTTTATAGATGGGGAAGGAGGGAGTTGGGATCCCTATTATTGTGGGATTGGCCCTATCAACAAGGAAGGTTCCATGGGAGGTGGAAAACCACTTCCCTTCCATGGAATTCCCGCAGCCAAACCTCCCAACTCAAGATAGGCAATGGTTTCTGAGTTTGTTGAAACACAACTTCCGCCATCTTTATTTAAAAAACACTCCTTAAATTGGCTGGCGCGACTACTGCTCTAGGACAGAGCGCCAGTTGGTGCGGCCTCTTTGTAAGATTTTCCTCATTGGCGCGAGTGATGAACTGTCTGCCCGCGCCAATGCAAAAGGAGATGTTTTCATATTTTTTGCAAGGAGATGTCTTTAGGGCAATTGAAGCTCATGCTTAGAGGAATGCATTGATGATGATTTCAAGGCATGACAATGTTCACAGGTCACAAAATGGGTCCTCCATTGTGCGGGACGGGGAATGGTAGGGACGGTGACAAATTACTGTGTAACACAGTGAGCTGTTGGTGAAAAATGAAGTTAGGGTATGGGTGATTTATGTAGTGAAGATGAGGGTTTGGGAGTGCCCCACCACCTTTATTTGGCTTTATGGGAAAAACTCAAATTTTAGGTCTTTATTGCTTATCTAATTGGGTTTTTTGGCTGCTAGTAACTTTTCAGATTGATTCCCTAGTAGATGGTGTTGAGGAGTACTCTTGTGGTATTATGGTATTCTTGACCACCCACAGCACTTGGGGACATCACCCCCAAGTACCAGTGGTATCCTCTGTGTACAAAGAATGGCAGGGGCATTTCTGATGACGGTCGGTCCCATGCTTGGGGAACATGTGGAACATAGAGTCATGTTCCCAAATCCCAGGTATGCGTCCCTGTTGAACCCTGATCACAGCTTCTTCCACTTCCTCTCCATGTTATCCAGAATATCCTCTAGCAAATCTGCATTTATCATTTCCTTCTTATCCAAAGGGACTCCCCAGCTGGCCAAGGAATGATGCAGTTCTTACTTAGATCTATTTCCACAAATTTTGCCATAGGTGTAGATGCCTTTCTCTCCCCTAGAGGGATCTGTTGCTAGATAGCGACCCAGAGAGTTTCCAATTGCTTGGGAGATAGAGGAGTGCCATAGATGAGCAGGCAGATTGGGAAGCCTGACTCAGATGGGCAGTTTGGTGATGACTGCTGAAGAAGGGTCGAAATCTGGGAACCAGGGGGTGAGGAATAACCTTGCTTTTCCCTAAAACCATGGACCCCTTGTTAGGGCTTTTTGATAGTCCTCATTGAAAGCAAATAGAACAATGAAAAAACCCTTCGAGCAGAAGATAACCTTGCTGTTGTTAGTCCAAGTGGAGTGAATCCATTGATATAGGTCTGCTGTGCGTGGCCATAATCCATTGAAGTGACAAATGATGGCATATTCTACATACATTTGATGTTGGTTTTCTAGATTTGGGTTGGAGATTTCTACTGAGGGTACATCCTCCTATTTATCCACCAGGAAAGGCTTGGGGTCTTCCATAGGATGAGCAAATTTCTTCGCGGTTTGAGTGGCTTTCTTGGATGGCTGTGCATGGACATCATCGTTGTAAGAGAAGGCTTGCGCAGAGGATGATTGTCCAACTGCCCCTCCTCGCAGACGAAGGGTTAAAACCACCAAGGCATCTTTCTCAATATTGTAGAATGAAAGTGGGAGAGAGTCATTTAGTTGTTTACCTCCATAGAGAAGTTGCTAAGAGGTCGAGAGTATCCTCAGCTTGATTTCAAGGGCCTGCGAGAGGGATCTCACTAGATCCGTGGAGTGAACCCAGAGTAGCAGAGTTTTGCTTGATAAAAGCGCGATTTGTATCTGGAAAGAGAGGGGAGACCGATCTGGAGAACCCCTAATGCCAGATCTCATCCGAGAGGCCAGAGAATCGTGAACGTTGAGGGAGCGAGTAGCCTTCCCGTCAAGCAGTGTGCTGTAGTCCACCTGCGTTGCTAAGGGGATAGGAGTAGTGTAGACCCGTTGGACTTGAGCGCAGCCGACCATAATATCGTGGATATTCTCAGCTCGGTAGTTAGCAGGGGTGCAGAGCTATCCGAGTACTGAGCCACTTCAAACAACAACTGAATCCCATAGTTGAGCTGAACCCTAGAACTGCTACTATCACAGAGTGGCTCTTGGCCGTCAAGAACTTCAATATCGGGGGCATCACCGGATTTCAGAGCGTAGAGGTTCTCATCCAGATCTGCGGTTAAGAGGGAGGGGCCTCCAAAGGGCCAGACTTAAGCTGTCTTGTCCCGAGCACCAAGACCGGTAACCCCATGGCCATAGTGATGGAGTAGCTGTGGCGTGATAGATCTCAAGTTGCCATGGCCCTTGGGGTCAAATTGTGGCGCGACAACGTCAGAGGGAGGGAGAGCAGAAACCCTAGTCATCTCTCCGTCCTTTTCAAGGACCACATTATTTAATATTGCTAAATTATTTGTTGGCACATCAACTGCTACAACATTGAACCATGAACACGTCAAGTATGCTTGAAAATCATTGACAACAATAGCCTATGCGTTGTATATGACAACAAACATTTTTTATATTATTCACATGAAGGTAGGCTTAGATGTTTATGCCATATATGGAGAAAGCCTAGTAAGATTTACATGGTGCTCTATATTATTGCCTTTGGAAGGACTTGCCTCTATCTTGCATTTTTTTCACGAGTCTTCTACTTCATTACGTTTGAACCAGACAATGAAAACTATAACAAGTTCGTAATGTTGGAATTATTGGCGCAATCTGTACATGTGGCAATGACCTATTCACATTGATCATTTATTTGTAATTTATTATGGCTATGACCATATTGTATTTCAATTCATAGATTTGTGGTTAAGTTTGACTTAGTCAAACATGACATGTAGGCTCAATAACCCACTTGTGGTGTGTGGATTTTTTTAGTGGAACCATAACCCCTCTTGGGAGGATGCCTTATTTTAGTTGTGTATAAATACATAATTGAAGCATGCATTTGTATCATCTCATTTTGTGATCTTCTTGATATATCATAAAAAGTGTGATAAGCCTAAGGGCACTTATATTTGGCATTTCCTCTTGGGCATGCTTTTGGAACTCTGTTTTCAGCACACTTGACCTTGGGTTTCACACTCTCTCTAGCACGCTAGATCTCTCTCTCATGTGCGAGGACACTATTTCAGAATTTGGTTGAGAGATCTAGTTCCATTGATTCTCGTGTTAGCCCTTGTAAATCTTATTGAAGTGGGTGTGAACCTTACTCTCAATTTTTTTTTTACTTGAGCCAAAACTATGGCTAGTGGCATCTTTGTTACATCACAGATTTAGGGTTTTCGTGGATCATTATGTCTAGAGTTTCTATAGGGTTCTAGAGATATAAACCCTAATATAGGGTTGTATCTTTCTTCTAGGGTGTTCTTTGGAACTTTCACCTTTCTTTAAGGCCATTGCCTTTGTTCCTAAGGTTAACTAGGGTTTTCCACCATTTGAATCTACAAAGGCGAATTTATGAAGTCTTAATTCCATAAAGGGCCTTCATCTAGTTGTTGTTGAGCTTATGGATTCAAATTGGTTTCCTTGTCTAAATGGGGTCAATTGTCATTCTTAGATGGAACAATTGACTATCCTACTTTAGGATATTCCTAAAGGTTAAGAAAAATAATATTCCTAATGAAGTAGGCCTAATGGTTAAGAACACATGTTTTCTCCTTGGACGTCACACATTCAAATCTAGAGCAGGGTAGAGTAGGTACACCTTTGTAGACTTTAGCAATCAAATCATTTTGTGGAGGTGGGTCCCTTATCCCACAAAGAAGGGGGCCTCATACACTAATTTGGTGTTTGGCTTGGCCATGACCTTAAAATTAGATTGTTATTATTACTTGGAAAAGTTGCTTTTTGTTGAAGATGATGACATTTATGACTTCTTGTATTTTAAGAAGGATGAAGCTTTTGTGTTGATTAATCTTTATGTTGAGCTAAATCTTATTCATCATACTTGAGATAGCAAAAGTGCTTATGGGAGTTTGCGATACCTTCAAAACTCTCTTTGGAGCGATGAATACTACTTAGGTTAACTAACTTGAAATTGAGCTCTCGAATCTCAGGAGTGGTAACTTCGACATGATTGAGGAGTACCTTGCAAGGTGAAGGCCAACATTATTCAAGCTAGAGGAGAAGAAAAACTAGATTTAGAACTTGTAAATATGTATTTGAATAATCTTTCTTTAACATCCAAATATTTTGCTCTTATATTCTACAATATTCCTTTATTTTTGAAGGATTATGTAACTCTTACTCTTGAGGTTGTTTTTTCTAATCTCATTTAGTGTCAAGCTACAATGAGGAACATGGATGAATAATCCCCCTTGAAAACAAACCCATCTAGGTTGTTGTCTCAATACCTCTTAATTTTGAGTTTGCTTGGGGTAAAGGGAAATGTTCAAAATTCTCTTGGAAGAAATAGTCGTAGGGTCATCCCTTCAAGTCTTGCCTTTCTCATCTTTAGAAAATTGAATAGGTTGCAAGATCTACAATTGGCATTAAAGAACATTTTGATGAGAATGTTAGATGTTCTCATGGTGCACATTTGGTAATACCCTTTGCACCTTGGTCCTCTTCTTCTCGTGGTGCACATTTGGTAATACCCTTTGCACCTTGGTCTTCTTCTCAAGAAGAATGGATTATTGATTTTGAAGCTACTCGACATATTACTTTGGTTATAGATAGAACACAATGAAGAAAAAGTGGTTATTGGTGACAATTCAACCCTGCAAGTTTAAGGTTTGTGGTGATATCATAGATACAACTGAGATAGAAGATGTTCTTCATGTTCTAGGCGTTGGATCAAATGTCGTTTCTATTTATTGCATTACACATTGATAACAAGGTGGAGTTTTGGTGGGATTCATGGGTTATAAAGGACATGAATGATGGTTTCAAGGTGGTTTCTTTAGAGATGCCTTAATTAAGTGGTTATTGGTTCCACCTAGAGATGCTTTAATTAAGTTAATTAATCAGTGATTAAAATTTCCCTAAGTCTAACTTAGGGAAAATGATTAGTTAACAATAATTAATTGAGGAAGGTGAGATTTGTCTAGAAACTCACACAGATCGACTAGGAAATAATCTCAGCCATTGATTAAGTTTTAATCTTGGCCGTTGAAGTCCCACAATGAGATTATGAGAATAAGTCGATGGGTAGATGGAGATGTACACATGACATCGATTTTCCTTGGGCATTTCGATTTTCTAGAGAGCAACAACAAGTGCCGGAAGAGTTCGAGCCAAAGAAGGGAAGCAAGGACAGAGAGCAACAGAGATAATGAGTCCAGAGGAAGTCTTCTAGTCTCGGAGTGTCAGCTACAAGAGGGTCGAGTTTCCTTAGTGAGGATGCGTAGAAGTTTCAGAGGTAGAGTTCAATTTAGCGAGACAAAGGGTCTATTCAATTGTTGGAGGCTGGGAGAATTTTCGGAAGAGGCCAGCGAGTCATTCTCAGACACTGGATTGGGCATACGGCTTGATCAGTTGCACTTCCAGGCAAAAGCGTACAAGTGCATGCGTAGATTTGAAGTAGGGGTTTTGTGGAGCCCATTTTGAACCAATTTTGGAGCTGATCAGAATCGGGTGAGACAAAATTTGTCTCGCTATTTTTTTGTGGCTAGTTTTCCTATAGCGGATTTCCAGTTTGGGCATCCAGTTTTATCCAAAATTTTTCTCATTGCTGCTTAATAATAAAAACCCTCAATTGCTGCATCAGTTTTCCCAAGTTGGGTTTTTCTGGGGACTTTTGTCCAAAAATAATGGTGTTATATTTTTTTGTGTGTGCCAATATTTTCTTAGTTTCCAATTTATCTTCCACAATATTTTTATTTATGAAGATTGCATGTGATTAATTCATTGTTGCTGTAGTAATAAACTGTTAAATTAATTAATAGTTAGAAGAATTAATTCCAGTTGTTGCAATAGAATTTCAGTAGTGAAATTTTCACATGGTATCATAGCGATTTTGATTAGACGAGGAAGCTCAGAGCTGGATCAGAATCGGGTGAGACAAAATTTGTCTCGCTAATTTTTTGTGGCCAGTTTTCCTGTAGCGGATTGCCAGTTTGGGCATCCAGTTTTGTCCAAAATTTTTCTCACTGCTGCTTAATAATAAAAGCCCTCAATTGCTGCATCAATTTTCCCAAATTGGGTTTTTCTGGGGACTTTTGTCCAAAAATAATGGTGGTATATTTTTGTGTGTGCCAATATTTTCTTAGTTTTGAATTTATCTTCCACAATATTTTTATTTGTGAAGATTGCATGTGATTAATTCATTGTTGCTGTAGTAATAAACTGTTAAATTAATTAATAGTTAGAAGAATTAATTCCAGTTGTTGCAATAGAATTTCAGTAGTGAAATTTTCACATGGTATCATAGCGATTTTGATTAGACGAGGAAGCTTAGATCTGGAGAGGAAAATTCATTGTTCAGAGGGAGCAGTAGGACGATTTTTCGGGATGTTGTGCAGTACCTAGCCAGGCAGTATGAATTGCTGGGCAGTTCGATTTTTCAGTGCATGTTGGTAGAAAAAATTTGGCTTGCCAGATTGAGTGGTTCCAACAGGCAGAGGGAGCATCAATAGCGCAGATTTTCGGTGAGCAAATTCCTTGTTTGGGCGCAAAAGGTTTTTGTAGCAGTTGCTAGAGCAAAATCAACACTGAGTGGAAAAGAAGGTGCACACACAGAGGGAATTTCCCTTGGCAGGTTTTTAGTTCAGAAATCCATATTTCTGGTTGCAGACGACAATAGCTCCAAGCAGATTTTCCCACTCTAGAAGGGAGTGTGAATAATAGATTCAACAATCGAGCAGGTGAAAGAGGGATTTCCATTCCAGATTCAGAGATGGCCACAACTAGGCTTAAAGATCAGGATAGGTTGGAGGGAGCTTCCAACTATGTCATCTGGAAGGCCAAGATGTCCTTGTTAGATGAGCATGGCCTTAAGACCTTTGCAGAGAGCATGGTCGCAGTACCAACTGATACAGATCAATAGTAAGAGTATATGAAAGAGATGGCACTGAAGACCTTTGCAGAGAGCATGGTGGCAGTACCGAATGATGCAGATCAACAGTGAGAGTATAGGGAAGAGATGGCAAAGGCTACACGAATGATCCTAGATGGAGTCCAGGGCCATATAGTCTCGCATATATTTGGCAAGAACACTGCCAAGGAGATGTGGGATGCTCTTGCTCAACGATATCAGAATCCTTTCGAGCAACGGAAGATGTTCCCGCAAGAGAAGCTGAGAAACATCAGGATGCATTAGGGTGAAGACATAGCTCCCTTTCTCACCAAAATTCAGGAAATCTGAGATCAACTTGTAGCCGTTGGGGAAGCACTTCAACATATAGAGCTTGTGTGTTTGGCCTTAAACCGTGTCTTAGAGGATTGGGAAGTCTTTGTCCAAAGCATCTTGGGACGAGACACATTACTAGGGCAGGATAGGGTATGGTCAGATCTGCAGCAGGAGGTGGTGAGGCGAGCATTTGGGATGACCTCCATCAACGATAGCAACAACAAGGGTTCGAAAGGTGAGGAGGATGAAAATGTGGCCCTTGCGTCAAAGGGTCCCAATCAAGTACCATGGGAGAAGAAAAAAAGGACCTATCTATAAGGTCAAGTGCTTCATGTGTGGCGAGTTTGGCCACTACAATACTCGGTGTCTTCAAAGGAAGAAGGAAAAGCAGGAGAAGCAAGACCAGGCGATAGCATCTGTAGAGATATACAAATTATCCTCCAGGCTAGAGGAAGACTTCACCATGTTTGCAGCTATACCTCTAGGGGTGAGGTGGGGCGATATGGAGTTATAGTCCCAGAGTTGCTCAGAGGTTTGGGCAGGGTCCATTCAGGTGTCTTCCTCATAGATACCTTGCTACGGGGGCCCACAATATTCAGTAGCAAGATGGATTAGTGTCAGTTGATGCAATCAAATTCCAAAGTGACAGGTTGCAGTCTAGTCGCAGTCAATGCTAAGCAGAGTAGGTGGCTCAGTGCAGAGTCAACAACAATGCAGATTCTTTAGTGGACAGTACAGAGGCTAGTAGCAGTCAGATGTAGCACAAAGACACATTTGATTCAATATTTCAGATGCTTGTCAGTTGTAGTAGTTGCAGTAGCAACAACAACAATTGAGAGGGAGTTGTAGTGCAGATGCAAAGTTTGCAGCAATATGACAGTGTCAACAACAACATAGATGCAACATTAGAGTAGCACAATGGTTGGTGGGCAGTGACATCAACAACGTGTATAAAGGATGATGCAGAGATAGGGTGTTGTCGCAGTACAACACTAGAACACCTTCCTCGCTAAGAGGGAGTGTTAGTTTTTGTAGCATCGGATGGTGTTCTAGTCTTGACAGTTGTCAGAGAGGCTAGTAAACACTAGGACTCCATAACCTAGAAAAGGCTTTAGGAAAATTCACCTGGAGATGCCTTAATTAAGTTAATTAATCAATAATTAAAATTTTCCTAAGTCTAACTCAGGGGAAATGATTAATTAACAGTGATTAATTGAGGAAGGTGATATTTCTATAGAAACTCACACGGATCGACTAGGAAATAATCTCAGCCATTGATTAAGTTTTAATCTTGGTTTTTGGAGTCCCACAATGAGATTATAAGAAGTCAATGGGTAGATGGAGATGTACACTTGAGATCAATTTTCCTTGGGTAGTTCGATTTTCCAGAGAGAAACAACAATTACCAGAAGAGTTCGAGCCAGAGAAGGGAAGCAAAGACAAAGAGGGGTAGAGACAATGAGTCTGGAGGAAGTCTTCCAGTTCCGGAGAGTCAGCTATAGGAGGGCCGAGTTTCCTCAGTGAGGTTGTGCAGTGTTGGCATAGAAGCTTTAGATATAGAGTTTGATTTGGCCAGACAAAGGGTTGATCTAGTTGCTAAAGGCTGGGAGAATTTTCGGAAGAGGCCAACGAGTCATTCTCAGAGGCTGGATTGGGTAGACGACTTGATCAGTTGCAGTTCCAGGCATAAGCGTACAAGTGCCTGCACAGATTTGACGCAGACGTTGACACATGGGTTTTGTGGAGCCCATTTTGAGCCAGTTTCAGAGCTGGATCAGTGTCGGGTAAGACAAAATTTGTCTCACTAATTTTTTGTGGCCAATTTGAATTTTCCTGCAGTGGATTGCCAGTTTGGGCATCCAATTGTACTCAAAATTTTTCTCACTGTCTCTAAATAATAAAAACCTTCAACTGCTGCATCGGTTTTCCCAAGTTGGGTTTTTCTGGGGACTTCTGTCCAAAAATAACGGTGTTATATTTGTGTGTGTGTGTGCCAGTATTTTCTCAGTTTCCAGTTTATCTTCCATCTTATTTTTATTTGTGAATATAGCAATGTGATTAATTCGTTGTTGCCGTAGCAATAAACTGCTAAATTAATTAACAGTTAGAAGAATTAATTTCAGTTGCTGCAATAGAATTTCAGTAGTGAAATTTTCACATAATATCTCGATCACATCATATGAGTTGACTACATATGGATGATGATTATTCATAGATTGAACCACCTAGTGTTGTTTGTGAGTGGTGTATAATGGGGAACTGTCATTAGTAGTCCTTTAGAGAAGGCAACGAGGAGAGCTTCTCAGCCTCTCGCACTCATTCATAGTGATATTTGTGGGCCTATGGCTATATAATCATACGATCTTCTCACATTTTTGTTTATACACCATTAAATCTAAGGATGAGGTGTTTGGAAAGTTTAGGAAATTCAAATCTCCTGTGGGAAATCGAAGCAGCAAGAAGATAAAGAAGCTCAAGATTGATGGTGGTGGTGAATATATTTAGCAATGCTTTCCAATTATTTCTCCAATTTTAGGGTATCTCTTGGCAGAGCATTGTTCACTATGTTCCACATCAAAATGGAGTAGCAGAATGGAAGAATAGGGCAATCATGGAGATGGCTCATTGCATGCTTCATTTCAAGAAGGTGAAGCTTTGATTCTTGGGAGAGGTAGTTATTTGCACAACCCATAACATCAATAGAGCACCTACTTTTGTTGTCACAAGTATTTCTCCTTGTGATATATATCATGGCAACAAACCTTCTATTTTGCATTTTAGAATATTTGGAGCTAGTGCGTGGGCTATGCTCATAATGAAAAGGGAAATAAATTTGTCTTTGGACTCCTGGTACACTTTGGATGCAATGGAACTTTTTAGAGATACATCCTTTTTAATCCCACCACTCAAAGGGTGGTTGGATATAGAGGATGTTTTTGACGAGGTTCCTACCTATGGTCTACTTGTAGTTTTTCTCCCATTAATTCTTTCAGTCGATTCTTTAGATGGATCTCAGCATACTTCCATGAATCATGCTCTCTCATTACCATGTAGGTCCTCTTTTAAATGATTCCTATCGTATTTTAATGGATCCCCCTCTCCTTCATATTATGTGTTGGTCCCGTCTCTACTTTTATGTGTACACTCTCATGCATTCCTATAGTGTTCAGAAAATTCCTATCACTAATGACAACCCTATTGATGACTAATCTAATCTTTCTATTGCAGATGTATCTTCACTTCTTCAGGGTACTGTCATCAGTGGCTCATCTAGTGCTCATGTTGTAGAGGATCAATGGCTTATCTAGTCTTCATGTTGTAGATGACTTCTCACCTTTTTAGGATGCCCTTGACAGTTCAAATCCATTATTCACTGCTTTCAGGCCAAATTTGATGCAATTGAGTTACTTGTTGTTCCATTTGCGAACTATCAAGAGGAAGTTCCTCTAGTACTAGCCATTACTCAATTGTATCTGTGGAACTACAACATTTTCCACCTAAATCTATCTGGAGCTCAGTCACTGTTGATGATCTTGATGGCTTTAAAAGGAGCAATGTGGAGTTCAAAGGGGTGATCTGGCCCATTGTTCAATGTGAAGTATATTTAGTTAATTTTGTATTAAATTACTTCTCTTTGTGGCCCATTGTTCATCTCAAGGCGGGTGGGTATTGAATTATTTTGGTGTAATCTATACATGTGGCCACAATCCATTCATGTGTATTTTTATGTACTTGTAATTGTAGAAATTTGCTGAATAATGAAGATTTATCCACTGAGATTATCCTGGTCACACACTAATTCGAATTCATGCATAACACATAACCTCTTCTACAATTGATCATCAATATGCGGAAATAGAAATAGTCGCATGCGCACATAAACACAATATGTATGGGGAAAGCTTATAGTTGAAAACCCCCAACTATTTTGTATATTATAATGGAAGAGAACATGTAACAATCTCAGTACAATACTCCTCACAAGTACTTAGTACTGTCTCCAAAAGTTACACACAAACTAGCTCAGTTTTGAACAAGTCACGGGTTCAAAACTCATCCACTATTTGCCTGCCTCTACTGTGCAATCCAAGTTGGTGTAATGAGAGATCCAAGTTCGAATCCCACTGTATTGATCTGCGCAATCCTCATTGGAAATATCCTCCAATTCTTGTGCAAAAATCATGCACAACTAATGTCACAACTAATAGCAAACTCACCCTTTCATCTACCTCTTCCACTGGTCTTCACTGAACTGTCCATGCACTGCAGTCAATTGATGTGTTCTTTAGTTGAATAATGAGTTAATATTTAGTGAATTAAATAATATTTAATTCACCCCACTCATCTCTAGTGTATTAGCCAGTTAAAATAAATACAACTAGTTCAACTAAGTTAACCCGAACACAACTCCACCAACCGTCTCATCAACTCCACCAAACTCCGCCACTTGAGTTCTAACTGAAGTAAACCATGCATGAGCTCACCAAACCCCAAGGAATAGCATAATTCCTTCTGTCAGATGCATGGGCTACATCCGTAGCTCCAACTGAAGTGCTGTAAGAGAATAAACTGAAGTTTAGAGTCCAAATATTATTAAGGGCTAATAATATTTGACTGACCTATTTTTAGACAGGCAGTCTAAAAATAGACTTCGACCTGTATGTCTAAAAACAGAGGTCCATCTATTTTTACTAGCTCGACCAATCATCCAAGAAGTCATATACCGTAACCCCAGACCATGCTTCAAATGTTCAAAAACAGACATATACAAAATAGTCTTTAAGGCCCCAAAATAGCTCATGCTCCACTAGTGAAGGGCATTTATTTTACTTCTTAAGCTCCATCATCTTGTTGCATTTTCAACAGTAATTATGGCTAATGTGATATTTTATTTCATTTATTATATACTAGGTTTGTGGTTAAGGCTGACCTAGTCGAATTTTATTTGTTTATTCTTCTGTATCAGGAGAATCATTAGACCTGCTGCCTGTTATCAATGTGGCTTGGGGTTGAATTGGAGGCACTGCCCCTATACTCTTTAGCCTTTTTTCAGAATTCAGGCTTCTGTGATTCATAATGAAGATGATAACTCTTCTGGATTAATCACGACACTGAATTAGGGGGCCAGTGTTTCGAACCCTCAACTGTAGTTCATCATCAGGACATGGATGGAGGCCAGATCTAACCAGGAATAAATAATGTGTAGATGCTTCAGATGAACGTTAGAAATTCAACAGCATTCAGTCAATAATAATAATAATAATAATAATAATAATAAAAAATTCAAGATAGTTCAACCGCCCACAAGCCATGCTAGGCAGGTTAACCAAGTTTCGAACTTGGGCAGGGCCCCAATATTGGTTGGCAAACACTTTTCAGTGTGGGATGTCCACTGTTCGGCCTAGCTCAAAGGGCTAATCAAATTTGATTTTTGGATCAATAATCCATTTGGGGTGGGTGCCCTTGTTATATGGGCCTATAACCCCTCTTGGGAGTATGTTTCTGTAGAGTTGTGTATAAATACATAGCTTCAGTTCACATTTTATCATCTAATCTTGTGATTCTCTAAGGGCATAAGCCTAAGGGCATTTCTATTTGGCATTTTTCTCTTGGGCGCCCTTGTGCATTTCTCTTTTCAGCGCACTTGTGTTTGGGTTTACACACTCTCTTAAGTTCAGTAGACATATCTATCTTTAGTGTGCTTGTGAGGAGGCTATTTCAGAATTTGGGTGACACTGATTTTATTTTGTCTCTTGTTGACCCTCTTAAGTCCCAACATGCGAGATCACTCTGGAACCTCCGATGCTTATATGCAATTAAAAATCTTCGGACAGTGGATGCCATTATTGCTACCTTGATATATTTTTTTTCAGAGTATCAGGGGGGAAATCAGAAATTGGTATCTGTATTTAGCTGCACCAAGGATCAGATAGCACTGCTACCAAGAAAAATTCGCCTGGCCTGATATGATAGCCAGCAAACCATATCGAGCAAGGCTAGCTAGGATTCAAACTGAGGCGGGCAGCATTATTAGAGTCCCAACCACTCACGCTACTCTTGACGGGCGCCACCTGGATATCTTATCATGTGAGAGCTGCTCAGGTATTAACAGAAAATTCAATGGCTGACACAGCTGCAAGCACATAATTCTACACAATGGACACCTTTCTTTACTCACCAAAGTCTAACTGGAGTACTCTTGATTAACTTGACGCGGGAGTAAATTCAGACTAGTTTCTGTGTACACTGTAAAGTATTGTCCAGTTCTATAGTTGAACATATAATATGTCGTGAGCATGTAGGCACGGACTGTGGTTCAACTTTATATTATGATAAATCGTTTTAAGACGATGTATTCACTACTGTAATAAGAATATTGGTCCAGTGCAAACTTCTTATGTTGAAGGGCATGTTAACTATACATAACAACAATTACGTTTAGAATTCAAAAGTCTACCATTCTAATCTGCTTGTTTCTTTGTGAATTTAATTGGCTTGCTATAGATTAAGTTTGGAGACGTCCATATTTCATAACTATGACTGAAGTTATATCTGGTGAATATTTACAGGATCCCGCGAACAAAAGGGAGATTGTCTGCGATGAAAACCTCAAGAGCATCTTTGGAGGAAGGGAACGTGTTGGCTTTCTTGAGATTTCTGGGCTAATGAAGCCCCATTTTCTAAAAAAATGAGTGAATGGTTGTTAACGAAGTTAGTAAATATATCAATCTGCATTACTTCAACAGTTTTTGATAATATTCTGTGACGTTTCTTTTGATTCGTTCAATTTGACAGTCATGCATTATTCTGTTTATTTGCAGCTATTTTGAATGTGGCTAGAATAATTTTGAAGTCCATTATTATCTTGGCGGGATTCTTTTTGGCGGTCTACTTGTTATGTGGGAATGGACAGCTTACAGACTGTCTATTTACATTCAGTTTTTGCCTTCAAAATGATTAGACATGGAGACATTAGTATGTGTAATTCCAGGATGGAGGATATTATATTTGGCTCCAGTTCTTCATGTATATTCAATTTCAGTTGCCTGTTTCCCATGCTATCATAAACCTTGTTGCGATTGCCTTCAAAATGATTAGAGATGGAGACATTAGTATGTGTAATTCCAGGATGGAGGATATTATATTTGACTCCAGTTCTTCATGTATATTCATTTTCAGTTGCCTGTTTCCCATGCTATCAGAAACCTTGTTGGGATTAATTAGAGCACTGTACAGTCCTCGACATGTCAGAGCTTCATGTTGTTCAGTTTACACCTTTGCACGAGTTCATTTAATGTGTATGCTGACTGGTGCTCTACACAGAAAATGTTGCAGGAACTGAACTTTTGTTCCATTTCTGATAGAATATGAACTTTAGCACCAACCTTTTATTCCTTGAATTTTTAAACTTTGGTATAAACAACCACAAAGCAAGTTAATCTATATTGTTACATGTTCAGTATTTTGATAATGTATTGTATTTCACGTGGATTTAATTTAAAATCAAACCGCTGATAGTCA
This sequence comes from Pinus albicaulis, assembly GCA_034641835.2. Taxonomy (NCBI): domain Eukaryota; kingdom Viridiplantae; phylum Streptophyta; class Pinopsida; order Pinales; family Pinaceae; genus Pinus; species Pinus albicaulis. Next base: position 373,476,484 of record CM076582.1, read on the forward strand.
TACAGAGAGCCTTGGGAGATTACTATTCACGGCTCCCACCTTGTTGGAGCCTATATTCTCTAGTTGACTTGTTAGGAGTTTACAGAACACAATATTTATCACATTCTAGCCTGTACTTTGTAAGACTAGACATTTTGACTCTGTTCATGAACAACATATTAGGTACATAATTATGCTTCAATTAAAACCAGCATAGATCTATCTTAAATATGGCTGAGTGGATCAAGTTTTTTCATGTTCAAATTTCTAATTTCTTTACAGCATATTCTTTCTTTCTTTCTCTTTTTTTTTTTTACTATTTTTAAATTATAAGTAACATTATTTTCTATTTAGAGCATAATTTTTTATTTTTATATTAAAGGGGAACTTTTCAACTTGACAGATGGACAGACAAATGGACATACTTGGACATCCCCTCATACTGGCTGTAGAATGAGCCTCTCAGCTCAAAGATATTTGTTTGGTTTACATTGAACACTAGTGGTGAATAATATACTTAATTTTTTTTTGGTTTACTTTGAACATTAGTGGTGAATAATATATTTAATTTTAAAGCTAAAAACTCAGGATCATATACTTAATTTTAAAGCTAGAAATTTATTCATGTAAATTTATGTAGATGTTCTATGCTTGATGCAACTTTACTTTCTCTTCAATACTAGACAACAATCACATCAATTATTAAGTAAAATGCTGATAGAACATACCAGTGGATCAACAGAAGACAAGCCAGAAAAATATATTTGTTGGTGTGTTACAGCAATCAGAAGGATGCTTCAATCAGCAAAGTCTCCTTGGTCAGCCAGCCCATCATGTGTCACAACAACTCTCAAAACAACCAAACGGTCAACTCAAAGTCAGCGCTAAAAAAGTCTATGCTGCTCAAAAAAGTCAATGCAAAACAACAGCAAGTAAAAGTCAACGCAGATCGGTCTATGGTCAACCTTTGACCTCAGTGCTTGTGCCAAAATGTACGAACTTCAGAAATCAAAGTCTATGCCAAAATTCAGCTCTTTCTGACCATGCATTGACCAAAGTCAACGCTGGTCAAAGTTGCGGTGGAAACCCTAGCTGTAGCAGAAATATCTGTTCTTCTTTTCCATGTGTGAACAGAAAATTGCCTCCAAGGAGCTCGAACCAATCAGAAGAGGAGAGAGAGTTTGTGAGGATGTGATGAGTGAAATGTCCTCCAACGTTGACTCTATTTATATAAATCATTGCAGGTGTGTGACACATTTGCTGGGGGTGTAAAACCTTAAGGCCGACCTGCACATATTTTGAAGGTATTACAAATAAATTCAAAATAAATGTTCTGCTCATCGGATCAAGATGATCTTTAGATCAATCTTGCACCTCTCCGAAAGAGGAACCCAATAAAAATATTGGTGTCTTCATATGAGCATCACAACATGGAGTTTGGACCTAGTTGTCCAATTTAACACTCCCTCTCAACTAGGGAGAATTCCATCCACCTGTGCAATCAAACATTGTGCGTCATCTCGTCGTAACTTGCTTTGTTGGCCTCTTTATTTCAGAGCAGAAGTGGGTCAGACACAAAGACATCATTCCTCGCTGACAGATTCCACCTAGAGGTCCGAAACCTCTATAGGACTCTCAAAGAGTCACATACCAACCCGAAGTTGGTTTACCTGACTCGAAGTCAGTTGGAGGTCTGAAACCTCACATGGACTCAGAGTCACATACCAACCAAGCTTCAAACGCACGGACTCGGGTCGCTGGAGGTCCTAAACTCCTCGGCGGACTCAAGAGTCAAGGCTCAACTCGAAGCCGCAGGAGGTTCGAACCCTACCAGACTTGGATCCCAACCGTTAAGCGGGATGGCTGTCATCCTAGATAGAGAGTACGGCAATCTCTGATGTGTCCATCAGTATTTGCTACCAGTCTCTAGCTTTTCCCACCTCATTGGCCAAATGAGAGGTACTTCCCATGAGCCCTGAACTCAATGGGTAGGATGCATACGGGGCACAGAAAAAATGAGAGGTGAACCAACTCAAAATCACAACGGTGGGGCAGAAGCACCACAAGGTTCGGCAAGCCTAGCCCCGTGAGTGCTTATAGCTCCGAGAAGCTATCCCCAAAGCCCCCCAGAGCTCCCAGAGCTCATCGTCCAACAAGACCCACATCATAGGGTCGTTCCACAATACCAAGACTCTCACGGAAGCTTAGGAACTTGACCTTCCCCAGGGGCTTTGTGAGAATATCCACGACCTGCTCATCAGTTCCTATATGATTGAGCCTTACGATGCCTCGCTGTACCATATCCAAGATAATGTGGTACCATCCATCAACATGCTTGGATCGTTCGTGGAACACGAGATTCTATGACAAACGAATCTCTCTCTGGTTATCACAAAGGATAACGGTGGCATCTAGCACATGCTCGAAAAACTCACTAAAGAGCTTTCGCAACCAAGTGACTTCACAACAGGCCATACATGTTATAATGTATTCGGCCTCAGCGATGCTCAAGGTTACCGACTTCAGTTTCCTGCTCGAAGCAGATCTACGTGTGAAGCAACATCCAGATGTGCTCTTGCGATCCACCACACTGCCAGCTCAATCGACATCAGTATATCCATCGAGTGTCATACTCCTGGCAGTGTATCTCAGCCCATGGTCTATCATGCCCCAGAGATATCTCAAGAGTTTCTTGGCACCAACCCAGTGAATGTAATGATCAACCATGTGTTGACTCAAAGTGTTCACTGCAAAACATACGTCCGGACAGGTGTTCACTAAGAACATTAGGGCCCCTACGAGTTGACGATGCTCAGTAGGGTTTGCCAATACAGGCCCAACAACGTTGCCACTCAACTTCTTAAAGTTGAGCTCCATCGGTGTCGACATGGACTTACAGTCGACCATACCAAATCTTTCCAGAAGCTTCACAATGTATTTTCCTTGAGAAAGGAAAATCTCGTCAGGTCTTTGCCAGACCTCCAGGCCTAGGAAATAGTGCATCAGTCCTAGGTCCTTCATCTCGAACTCAACAACGAGCTCCCTCTTGCACTGATGAATGAGAGGGTCAACACCTGTCAGGAAGAGGTCATCCACATACAACACCAGAATGAGAGGCTTCTCCTTGTCAACCTTGAAGTAAAGGTTCAGATCATCATTACTACGAGTGAAGACCAACTTCATCAGATAGCTATCTATCCTGTCATACCAAGCTTTGGGTGCTTGCTTCAGCGCATAGAGGGCTTTCTTTAACCTGCAGACATGGGTGTCTCGATCCTGGAATTCGAACTCCAGAGGTTGCTCCACATATATCTCTTCTTTTATCGCACCATGCAGAAATGCGGTCTTCACATCCATCTAATGGAGACTCCATCCTTGCGTAGTAGCAAGGGCTATGATAGATTGAATGGTGGTATATCGGGCCACAGGTGTAAATATGTCATCATAGTCTATGCCTTCCTTTTGAGAGAAGCCACGGGCAACGAACCTTGCCTTGAACTTTTCAACACTTCCATCAGATCCATGCTTGATCTTGTAGAGCCATTTCGAGATGACAACTGCTTTGTCCTTCGGTCTTGGAACCACATCCCAGACATCATTCTTCATTATGGACTCGTACTCTTCATGCATAGCATCCTTCCAAACTTTATGCTTTACAGCTTCCTCAAAAGTTTGAGGCTCAGATTGTACAATAGTACTCATGGCTGCTAGATACCCATGGTATCTACTCGGCTTTTTGCTTTCACAAAATGTCTCCCTTGGGGCCATATGTCCCTCGACATCCTCGAGAGTGTCCTTAAGCCATGATGGTCTCTTCCCCAGTGAAGGAGGTGGATCAATCGGGTCCATCGGTCCTTCAACATCGGGCACCGTCTCATCCTTCGGTTCTCCTTGATTTCCAGGCCTTGCTTCATTATCTTCCTCGGATCTCGGAAGATTGACTACTTTCTTTAGGGAAGCATCTTCGTCAAAAGTGACATCTTGGCATATTTCCACTTCCCTTTGACCAGGCACATAGACTCTAGGCTTTCGAAGTTTCGCTGTAGCCCACAAACCTTCCCTTCTTCCTAGAAGCATTCAGCGTGCTCCTCTTCTCTTTCGGCACATGAAAATAAACAGGACATCCAAAAACTCTAAAATGTGAGACGTCAGGTTTCTTTTCAGTGAAAACCTCTTCGAGAGTTTTGGAGTCCAAGGTGGAATGTGGGCATCAGTTTTGTATGTACACAGACATGTTCACAACTTCTCCCCACAGAAACTTCGGTGGACCCTGGTCACATGGCATTGCACGGGCAGCTTCCACAATGGTCTTGTTCTTTCGTTCAACAATGCCATTTTGCTAAGGAGTATATACAATTGTGGTCTCCCTCTTAATGCCATCTTCTTTGCAACAATTCTTGAACTTGTTCGTTTCATATTCAGTGCCATTATCAGTGTGTTAGATAGCATCTCATGTCATTACTCCCAGTGGACTTCCTCCAACCTGGTAAAGTGTATCAACTCTGAACCCAATTGTGATAGCTTCCTTGAAGCTCTTCTTCCACATGCGCACCTTTCCATCAATGAATGCCACATTGAAACCTTTATCTTCCATGGTCGATATAGACACAAGGTTCTTCTTCAAATTTGGTACATAGAGTACATCCTGCAAGCAGAGGACTTGACCTTGAGACAAGTGGAGGGTCACAGTCCCTGTCCCTTTCACGGGATAAGTGGCATTATCTCGAGGGATAATTTCCAGATTAGTATCCTTTTCAAACATATCAGAAAGTGTTTCCTTGAACCCAGTGATGTGCCTTGAGGCACCACTAGCTATCAACCAGATATCCATAGTGTTGGGTGGAGATGCAACAGAGAGGGCAGATACAAGAATGTATTCATTTCTTTTATCAACAACATTTGATTCATCATATTTGGAGTTTCTTGACCTTTCCCTTGAACCTGTTGTTCCTTTGATTGCCATTCCTCCGGTTGTTGTTGTTGTTATCACCATTGGGAGAATCCTTCTTGAAAATGACATTCTCTAGCATAGTGACTTGGCCTATGACAAGTGAAACACTTGCCCTTCTTTCCTTGGGCCCCTGCTTTTCCTTTGTTCTTTGGACCACCAAAGTTCTTCTTTATAGAATGAGCAGTGTAGGCAACATTTCCTTCATTTCCATACTCATTCATGTTGTTTCTTTTTGAACACATCTCGATAGTACTTCGTCGAAGTCAGGTATCACATTATTATTTAGAATGGTAGTGTTAAACACATGCCATTCGGATGGGAGCTCTCCAAGTTCGGTGAGTACCATCTCTCGATCATCTATTGTCTCCCCAATAGCTAGCAAATTGTTTCTGATCTTGGTCAGCTTCAGAAAGTACGATTGAACAGATGCATCCCTGCCTTTCTTCATATTCTTTAATTGATTCTTGAAGAATAGTACTTGATTTGCATTGTTGGCCTTGAATATGAGGACCAACTTATCATACATCTCTTTGGATGTGCCTAGCTCAGAGATGTAGGCCACCAAACTCTTATGAATGGATTCCCTGATCATCAGTTTTGCTTTGATCTCCCTCTTCTTGTACTTTGTTTTGGCAGCAACAGTAGCAGTGGATGGAGGTTCTTGGATTTTACCTAGCACATAGTCCATGACATCTTGGTCTTCCAATTTAAGACCCAATATCATCTTCCAAGCATGGAAGTCATCCTTCCCAATCAATTTGTCATCCTTCTTGAAGCCATAGTTTGTGGAGTCCATTTTCTTCTTCGGTGATTGCTACAAATTAGGACTTTGTCTTCACCTCAGCTTTGATACCATGTAAATTTATGTAGATGTTCTATGCTTGATGCAACTTTACTTTCTCTTCAATACTAGACAACAATCACATAAATCATTAAGTAAAACGCTGATAGAACATACTAGTGGATCAACAGAAGACAAGCCAGAAAAATATATTTGTTGGTGCGTTATGGCAATCAACAGGATGCTTCAACCAACAAAGTCTCCTTGGTCAGCCAACCCAGCATGTGTCACAACAACCCTCAAAACAACCAAACTATCAACTCAAAGTCAACCCCAGAAAAGTCAATGCAGAACAACAAGAAGTAAAAGTCAACACATCTCGGTCTATGGTCAACCTTTGACCTCAATTTTTGTGCCAAAATGCACAATCTTCAGAAATCGAAGTCTATGCGAAAATTTAGCTCATTTTGACCTTGCGTTGACCAAAGTCAACGTTGGTCAAACTTGCGGTGGAAACCCCAGCTGCAGCCGAAATATCTTTGTCCTTCTTTCCCACGTGTGAACAAAAAATTGCCTCTAAGGAGCTCGAACCAATCAGAAGAGGAGAGAGAATGTGGGAGGATGAGATGAGTGAAATGTCCTCCAACGTTGACTGTATTTATATCAATCACTGAGGGTGTGTGACACATTTACTGGGGGTGTAAAATCTTAAGGCCGACCTGCACATATTTTGAAAGTATTAAAAATAAGTTCAAAATAAATGCTCTGCTCATCGGATCAAGATGAACTTTATATCAATCTTGCACCTCTCCGAAAAAAAAATCAATAATCATATTGGTGTTTTCATCTAAGCATCACAACATGGAGTTTGGACTTGGTTGTCCAATATATATATATATATATATTTGGGTTATTTTGAACATTAATGATGAATAATATACTTAATTTTAAAGCTAGAAACTCACGATCATATACTTAATGATCATATACTTAATTTTAAAGTTAGAAATGCAGGATTTCGTCTTATTTTTGTAGAGACTAAATAATATGTTGTTTTTAATTTAATTTTTAATGTAACGAGAAGTAAAATAGCATAACGTGAAGAATATTTTATATTATTTATTGTTTTAAAAGGTATTTTTAAAAACAATATTCTGAGCTTTTAAGTTTGCAGTGAGCATACAATATTTATTCAAAAGATATTAAATAAATATAATATAATCTGGCATTAATGTAAATTTATAAATTTAATGATGCATTAGTTAGTGATTTCTGTTGTGTAAAGTTATATTGTATTAAGTTTTAAATTTGAGAACAAAATGCAATGGTTTTGTGCTGTGGGTGATTCGTTTTTTAAAACAAAAGAACCAGGGCCGTTAATAACTTTCATAAAAATTATAATCTAAATAATTTTTATTAAAATTCTTTTAACATTTCACAATTTTCGGGATTTTCAATCTAAACAAAGGGCTTAGTGATCCCTTTTCAATTTTAACAAAGGGCTTAGTGATTATATTGTTTTAGATGAAAATTTCAGTTGATTCGTCTTTTCACCCCTTCCCTACCATGTATCATTTCTCGAGTTTCGTTACAATGCTTATTTATTGCCCTTTTATGTATTACATTGCTACATTATATGTGCTAACAAATAATCGAACATTTAGAGAAGGGTTAGGGATTTTAATTTCTCAAACTAAGATAGTATGACCAAAGTTCAATGAAACTATAGCTAAAAGTAGTCTCTTGTTTCACAGTAAGGAATTGTAGAACTTAACAACTTTGGATAAAGCACACCCAAGACTCTTTTGGAAGGGTGTTTCTATTTCAGTGGTGGGTGAGGTGTCCTTGTCATACTCTTGTAATGTTTCCTCCTGTAGCATCCATTTCCAATGGGGTTTTGAAAGAATTTCACCATGATGTCAATTAATTGTCTAAGTGATTTCTATCGTTCTTGTGGAGTGTCTTTCTTATTCCAAGCACCTTGTGATGAGAAAGATACTTCGTTTTAGTTGTCTTTATTGTTTAGTGCTATTTCATACAGAAATGGAGTTGGACCCAAACCATTCAATTATGTTTGACAATATTAGTTGTATCTATAAGGAGTTTGGGTTTTCTAGAGAAGAAATTAATAGTCTCAACGCTGAATTAATAGTTAAGGACAACATCTTTTGTAAAATTAGATAACTATCGAGGTCTTGATTATACAAGTTCAACCCATCTACGGGAACATGGGAGATGTTCATGAGCATATGGCAGTGCTAACAAGAAAGGGTTGAGGCATTAATGGGCATTGATATAGAGGGCAACAAAATGAGCTCTTAGAATACTAAATAATAGTTTGAGAGGAACTAGTTGAACTTTATGGCATCTTGAACCATTGCCCTCCTAATTCCCAATTTGCCTAAGCATTCGTCCCCTCAAAAGAAAATAGTCAAATCAAGAATCTTGAGGATGTGTCCTCAATCCTTGAAAATGTTATTGATGCCCATGGATGCATTTCAAAAAGATGATTTTGTTTGGTAGTTTTGTAAAGCTCCTTATGTGAAAATTTGAATGTAGTCCTTCCAAAGGTAATAGAGAAAGGAACATTTTTTCGAACTGGCTTTATCTTATTACATTATTATTATCATCATTTTTATATCATTTCTCTCTTCATATTCTCCTTGAACATTATTTGTTGCTTGTAAATCAATTGTTTGCTTCTATAGTAATAATTTTTGTTAGTAAAAACTCTCAATTGCTTTGTTTATTTGCAAGGTGAGAGTAGTTCTATTAGATCACGCAAGACGAAATTACATCATAGATATTCGTAACTAGTCTTCCACTGGGGAAACCAAACTAGTGACATAAACTAAGAAGTTTCAGGTTGCTTCTACTATTTCTAATCTATTGATCTGAGGCAACAAACCACGAACGAAAAGAACATATTACATAAGCCATAATGCATGTGTTGATAGACAAAAACATATCATAAAACAAAATGTGAGATAGGGCATGCACTTTGAATGCCATCATGTTCCTGGAATGCATTGCTGATTAGGGTGTTGGGGATTTGCACAAGTGTTCGATGTGGGGCGTTCAACTTGTGATGTGCTTGATCAATAAACTGAGATTGTCATTGACTATGTCCATTTTTTCCATAAGTTCTCCCATACAAATTATGAGTCCCTGTTGAGCATTTGCTTTATCAGTGAGAACCCTGCCATGAGAGTTTTGATTTACGGTTTGCATGTAGGTTGAGGTCCTGGCCTTGGTTGAGTTGCCAACTTTAGGGATCCATTCTCAGGTCTATCTCCATATGTTAGTCAAGGATAAATATACATGCTTGCCTAACCTGGTTTTCAATTTTTGCAATGGTCTTTTGAACACCTTTGAGGATATTGCGCTTGTACCTCTCCATGGATGCCCTGGCAAAGGATTGGGCGCGAGTACCATGCAGGGGGGGTTGAGAGCAAGAGAGGACGACAGATTGGTCTTGCCATGGCGACCATGCCCTGAAGGGCTAGTAAAATGATAGCGAGCCATAAAGGCAAGAGGAGATGACACTGAAGGCGAAGAACAGTGAGGGTGTAGGAGGGCTAGAAAATAACATTTAGGAGAAAGTGGCTAGGAAGTAGAGGAGAGATGCACAAAGCTAACTGGATAATGGGGGTCATAGGGGGATTTGAGCCAAATCATTAAGAGAAAGAGGAATAAAATCCCTCGAAAAAAACTCAGCCAAGGAGGGGAATTGGAAACCAAAAACTAGAATGCCAAACAAGGGCAAAAGTTGATGCCAGTCTAAAAACAAGATGCTGGGAACAGTAAGAAGGCAAAATTTAAGCAATAGCGAACCACATAAAGAAATAACTTGAATGACGAATGAGAATCTCGTGCCACTGAGATGGATTGCTAGGATGAATATCTAGGCTTGCATGTTGGCTGAGGGCATGGTTTGTGAGCTCTTAAGATTGCTCCAATAGGGGGGTAGACAACTTGTTTTAAAGGCCATTGTGCTAACCAGGTTCCTGTGATTGGTTGCACAACCAACTTCTGCTCACTTCACACCATAATTCGACAAATTTGGCCTTGGAGAACCATAATGGCCTCCATGGACTTGCCTTGAAGATGTATTTGTCGGAGTGCTCGCATGTTTGCTTGCAATGTGGTGACAGATTTGGGATGTTTGGATCATAGATCTGGGCAGTGGCGTGCCCATGCACGCTGCCATGTGGGGGCAACTTATCATCCCTCTTCGAACCATAATCACCTCATATCATATTGCCAAGTGGATTAGCACCCTCTGTGGGGGGAACTCTCTATTGCTTTTATTATTATTATTATTATTTTTAAAATTTAAAATTTAAAATTTATTTTTTATTTTTTTATTTTTATTTATTTTTATAAATTGTCCTTGCACATTAGATTTGCTCACATCCACAAATACTCAACATTGAGTTGGTGTCACTAGATCACATGCTAATCAATATCCTTAATGAGGAACAATGATGCTATTCACGCATCTCCACTTTTCCCTATTTTATAATGCCATCCCTTACATACCCACTTACAATGTTGCTTCTCATTATTGTTGTTGTAAATGAGTGTAGACATTCTTTTTTACCTCCATTTTTCTTGTTGCATTGCATAATATGTTGGTGATGAAGTCTGCTTGTGCATAAATGAGAAAATTGTTGATTTTTTGTAGCTTGGGCAAGTACTTCTGCACATGCCTTGTGTCTAGGCATGCAGAAGTTGCCCTCATTCTCCTTAAAACTATTGCCATAGGTTGAGCAAGTTGTTGATGTAATTTGGCCTAAGTTTAACTTAAGAAAAAAACGCATATTAATATGTTGGATTTTTGTGTTAATATAAACTTAGGAAAAGTAAAGTAATTTACTTTAGTTAATAAATTTTAATCTTAGCTGTTGATCTCAAGTCAGTTGAGATTTAATCTTTGTTGTTGATCACTTTGAGATTAGGGTTTTGGTTCAATGTAAAGTTATAAAAGCAAGGCTGAAGAAAGGAGATTGACACAACACCAACACAAGATTGAGGGTGACATTTTGGTTAGTGGTTTGCTTGGTTTGAGGGAGTGCATAGAGGCTGGAGATCTATATTTGCAAAAGAGATCGAGCACTTAAGGCTGATTTGTTGGATAAAATCCAAGTTATTGTATCTGTATTTTCTCACGTGGGCCATTATCTCAGGATGGGAGCCCATATAAGTTTGGATTTGTTAAGGATAAAGTTGTTGGGCATAAATCTACGTGTATCATTTTGATTTAGATCAATATATTTACTTTCGCTAAATATTTTGTTAGGAACCTAGTTGTGTGTTAATTCAACAAGTCTTTTGCTAAGAATTAAATAATAAGTGTTGGGTTTTGGTAAATTAATATGTTATCAGAGCTCAAAAAACAAACCATATTTGTGGGTGCAGAAGTTAGTTTGTTGAGGATTGGGATGCGGGAAGGGGTCGACATTGGGCATGATCAAGTAATCGTGAGATGCAATGGCCAACAAAGAGTTGCTAAGAAAGGAATTTGCTATGATAGGCTGTAAGAAGTGTCAGTAGGGTTAAACCAACAAAGCATGGTACAAAGGAAAATACCAAAGTGTAACTAGCGGGATTGGTAGAGGTTAGCCCTCACAGGAAGAGAAGGAGATCGTACAATTCGGGGGATTGACAACAAAGTACGTGGGTGTATCAAAGGATCGGGATAAACTTATAGCCATGCTAGAAGGATTTAGCATAGGAGAAATGGCAAGAAGCATTGTAGTGATAGAGAACAAGGAGTGGGCGACTTAAAAGTTTGATCAACTCAGAGGGAATTTTAGCATGTAGATTTGCATAGTTCATAATTTGATGATGATGCTGAAGATTTCTGGACAACTATGTGTTCTCAATGAAATTTCCGACATTTTGGGTGAATATTTCACCCATCTTTAGGGACAAAAAGCTTATTTGATTATATGAGGAGTGCCAAACCACGAATAAATGGGGCTAGAACATGACCATTAGGAATGGGATATAACCGTTAGAGATAGAGAAAAGGATTTGAAAGTTGATATAATCATTAATTTATTTTATTTTAATTTATTATTAAATATTGAATATTAAGTAATAAATTAATAATAAAAAATAAAATTTATTATGATATGGTCAAATTGATATTATTGTTACAAAGAGTATACTTTTATTTGGAATCATGAATAATACATTTTTTAAATTAATGTTATTTTGATAGTGGATTGGAGTAAATTATGGTTAGAATATGGGGAGAAATATATAGAATATTTGGGTTGAATTAGGAGATTATAATTAATTATGGATAGATTAGTATCATTTAAGATTGGTAATGGAATAGAATAGGTGAAGAAAATTATAAAAATATATGAAGGATTGGGATAGAATAGGGGAAGAAAAATATAATAATGTTCATTTTGGTAAATTATAATAAATTAGAGTAAGATGATATATTTAAGATTTGGTCAAATTGATATTAATGGTTGAAAATTAATCTTAAAATAGAGTAGGTCTCGACCAATTGTTAGTCATTATATTCGAGGTATTAAATAATATTAGAAAGTAATTAGATTCAAACTATTAACTAATATAAACAATAGAATAGAATAGAATAGAACATAATTAATTTAGTACAAAAAATATATTATAATTTAGTACAAAAATTAAATTATAATTTAGAATTAGATTAGAAAGAGAAATAGGGGGAAGGATAGAAACATCATAGATTTGAGATTATAGGGATTAATAATCTTATATAATATTATTAATAATAAATGATAGAGGGGATGTGGGGGTTGGAGGGGGGTTAACAATAGGAAAGAGAATGGAAAGGGGGGAGGGGGTGCCTTAAGAAGGGTTAGGATTGCTATTAGAGGAAAAAAAATGTATAGTAGGCTTCCAAGATTGGCTTAACTGAAACTCATTGAATTTGTTAGGGTTCTTTTCAATTTCAAGAGCTTCCCTAATGACCCGATTCGAGTAGAAGGGAACAAAGACAAAATTTTGGATTTGTTGAAATAGATTAAATGCTTAGTATTGTGGGAGTGTTTTGCAATGGCATATTTAGTGATTCAATTATGGTAGGTGTCAACCATATGCTCCTTTAGGCGATTTTGAAGGACCTCCTAGTTTATCCTATGTATGTAATTCAAATTTTGTACTAAATTAATTATATTATATTCTATTCTTTTGTTTATATCAACTAATATATTGAATCTAATTACTTTCTAATGTTATTTAATAATTCTAATCTAATGAATAACAATTGATCGAGACCTACTTTATTTTAATATTAATATTCGACCATTAATATGAATTTGACCAAACCTTACATATATCAATTTTACTCTAATTTATTATAATTTATCAAATTTAATATTATTATATTTATCTGTCCCTATTTTTTTTTCCAAAGAAAAAAACCGTAATTTTATTCAACTTTAGAAAAGGGACAAAATTATATTGTGCAGATACTGGAAGGCATTACATATACTTCAGCCAAAATGCCTACAAAAATGAAGAGCTCAAAGCTCCATAGGAAACGTTCCTTTAGCTAGAGGTCCACGAGACGTCCATTTTTTTCAAAACTTGGCACAGGCCGCCAAGATAGCCCCCAAAATCTCAAATAAAGCCTAGAGAAAACAAACCCTAGGACAAAGACTGAGCAAAACTAAAAGGTTAAGCATGCAGGCCCACCAAATCCAAAAAGGAGCAGCAAGGAAAACCTAAAACCCCATGATAGAAAACTTGGGCATTGGCCGCCTAGAAGCCTAAGAAACCCCACATGACAAGTGGTTGAAAAGCCTAACAATCGACTAAACCCTAGAAGTCACAAGAACTACCACGAACGCGCAACCAAGAACTACCACGAACGCGCAACCAAAACTCCATTGCAGTAGAAAAAAGAGGCACGAAACCGGGGATAAGACAATTATGAATCCACCTCACTCCAACCCCCTCAACTCCCTTCGTAAGAAATTAGAGGCTCGAAATTGGAAAAAAGATAATGGAGTTGCCACACTCTAGACCCCTCAACTCCCTTTACAACAAAAACATAGAAAACACCATAGAAGACTGTAAAAGAAACAACAGGAACATGATCACGATGACAACGAACCAAAACAACAACAACGATGTTCAAACCATCTCACAGATGAAGAAAGAAAATAGAGGGCTGCAGTGGCAAGGGTTTCTGCTGTCGAGCCCTCCTCTCCCCAAAATCCTTTCTGTCCCTATTCTATTCCAATCCTTAATATATTTCTATATTTTTGTTCCCCTATTCTATTCTATTACCAATCTTAAATGATATTAATCTAGCAATAATTAACTATAATCTCCTAGTTCAACTTGAATATTCTATATATTTCTCCCCATATTCTACCCATAATTTACTCCAATCCACTATCAAAATAATAATATTTTAAAAATATATTATTCTCAATTCCAAATTAAAAATATATTAATCTCGATTCCAAAAAAATTAGACTCTTTGTAATAATAATATCAATTTGACCATATCATAATAAAATTTATTATTTATTATTAATTTATTACTTAACCTTGAATATTTAATAATAAATTAAGTTAAAATAAATTAATTATTATATCAACGTTCAAATCTTCTCTCTATCTCTAATGGTTATTTATCATCTATAACAATCATGCTCTAGCCCTATTTATTCACAACCTAGCACTCTTCGTATAATCAATTAAGCTTTCTATCTTGAAGATTGGTGAAGTGTTCGCCTGAAATGTTGGACATCTCATTGAGAACACACAGTTGTCCAGAAATTTTCAATATCATCAACTTAGAGGGAGTCAACCTTTAGGTTCAGGTAGGGAGGAGCAACCAATAGATTCCTCCAAGTTTGTTAATAAGGGTGTTTAGGAGTAAGAGGCTTCTAGGAACAATGCCAAGGGGAGTTGGACTTTGAGGATCTTTCCGAACTAGGTGGTAGAGAAGGCTTCTTATTAAGAGGGAGCAACGAAGGAAATGGATATAGGTCTAATATCGAAGATAGTTCCAAGGGGTAGAAGTATCTATGTCATTAAGAGAGAGTGTTGATTTTTTGTAGCTCAGGCAAGTACTTTTGCACATGCCTTGTGTACAGGCATGCAAAAGTTACCCACATTCTCCTTAGAACACTTGCTCATGATTGAGTAGTTGATGATGTAATTTTTCCTAAGTTTAACTTAGGAAAAAACACATATTAGTATGTTGGCTCATTAAGTTAATAGAAACTCACAAAAAAAAGTAATTTACTTTAGTGTAAACATTTTAATCTTAGCCATTGATCTCAAGTGAGGTGAGATCTAATCTTGACTCTCAATCGCTTTGAGATTAGGGTTTTGGATCAACGTAAAGTTATAAAAGCAATGTCGAGGAGAGGAGATAGAAAAAACAACAACATGAGATTGAGAGCGATATCTTAGTTAGTGGTGTGCTGGGTGTTGTATCTCAAGAAAAAATCCCTTGGCCGTGGTAAGGAATCAATGCTTAAGACATTTTATAAATGTATGTCACAATTATGATATCAAATTGCCTATGTTTAACACCTTTGGAATCTAATTACTTAATACCCTCAATAATCAGATATAATTAAAGCCTTCACAATGCCATAAACTGCCGATACTTGAATGAAATGAAAAGAAGAACTGTAAGACAAACTCAAAATGATATGCCGAATACAAAAAATCTACCACTTTGAAGTTTCATAGGAAATAATGGGGAGAGAGGAAACTCGAAACAATATGCTGTAAACACAGAATCTATTACTTTAAGGTTCCATCAGGAGTTTTTGAAAAGAGAAGAGATGAAGTGAAGGAGTGCAAATTAAGGTGATTTAACTCTTACTCAGATGTTATTAAGAGACCGACTGCTACATTACATCACTTCATTCAAAGAGGAATGAACACAGAGTGAAATTGGAAAGACATCAACATCAACAGGTGCAGGGAACTTGATCTTCTTTCATTAATTTCTCAAAAAATTCAGTACCAAATTCATAGTAATCTAGAGGTTGTTGGGAAAAATACTGAGAGGGGGGGTGAATCAGTATTTACTGCATAATCAAATCTTTTTACTTTTTCATTCCTTAAAACCCATACGCTACTTTCCTTATGTAAACTAGCGTATATACGCGGATCCCCTTTATGAAACTAGCGTATACACAGAGATCTAGATCTGTCATTAATTCTTTACTTATATTATTCCATCATTCATTCATCAGATGTTCAATAAACAGTAAACATGTGCAGTAAGAACAGAATAAACCATCACACAAATCATCACATCAAATGGACGAGTTTACCCAGGTGGAAAGAAGAATCGGGAAAACCCTGCATTGCCGATTCTTCGGCCTTCAATATTTTATTATTGAGAAAACATCTTGCAACATATGTGTTGGTGCAGACTCCTACCAGCACGCAGGCACCCACCTGCGCTCGTTTACCAGCCTCTCCTGGAAGGGAGCTCCAACCCCCTGACTCATTTACCAGCCTCTCCTGGAAGGGGGCTACGACCCCATTTACTCTCGTTTACAGCCCTCACACAGAGAGGGAGCTAAAGCCCCACGGCCCAGAGGGCTACAACCCTCGTGACTACCTTGGACCACGTTTCATCAATTTTCACACTGGATCCAACCACATCAATAGAACACAACTTGCAGGCCACAATTCATCATATTTCCAGACCGAACCCTTTCCATTCTTTTAAGCACAACCATACATCATCAACGATGTATCAACACGGATCGGATAGCAAAAACACGGCGAACAGGGTCGGATATTTCCCTTCCCTTTCAGCCGACCAAACTAGTTTGCATGGCGCTTTGCTTGCGATGTCGCGTATATACGCGCTTCCATCCACACGAACCAGCGTATACCTCTGTATGTATTTTATTGCGCATACGCGCTTTCTCTTCAGAGAAGATGCGTATATACGCGCTTCCACTGCGGCGAAGTAGCGTATAGATCTTCAATCATTATAGAGCTGCATACTTCTTCAGATCAGATATTCAGTTCAGATTTACCCTTTCACTTCAAACAGATGTTCGCCTAGATGTTCGCCTCATCATAGATCTAAGCCTTCCATAAGCAGATCTAGTAGATACATTTCAGATCTAGATCCCTTTCTTCATCATTGGTGCATCATCCAATCAGATTTGTCTTCAAGTGTAACCCTTTCATTCAGATCTACTTCAGAGAGAAGTATTCATTCAAGCTCAGACATCTTGCCCACACTCATCATTTGCACAATGAATTTCTTCTCCTTATATAGGTTTATCCTTTGATACCATGAGCCCTTTTTCAATGCCTTGGAGGCCAAAACAATACCATGAGCCCAAAACTACCAGACAGGGTCAATTAGGCGGATCATTACCCAATACAATGGGTCAATACCATGGTGGTTACCCTTGGTTTTGCACTTTTGACGCTTTTGTACGCGACTTGGCACGTTATTTTCCGACGTGCATGTACGCGACTTCCCTAGGCCAATCCGCGCGTATACCCTGAGAGACATACTCTTTTTCATCATAGAATTAGCACATGCTGAATTCCTTTCTTCATTGCCTTCTGTTCACACTGTAGATTCATCAGATTTCCTTCATCAAGGACATATTCTATCAAGCACAACTTCATCAAGTGAGTTATCTTTCAAGGACAACACTCTGCATCATATTGTCAACAAACATCATATCATATCAGATATACATCATTTGCTAAGTCCATCAAGTCAAGAATAACTTCATCAGGTGGTTTTCCATCAAGGACAACACATGTCAACAGTCGCATGTCTTCATCTTTATTTAGTGGGTTGCCATCAAGGACAACACTCTGCATCATATTTCCAACAGAGGTCCAAAACTCGGAACCCCTTTTCTTTATTTCTATCTACTTAAATACATCACCGTGGTTTGTAACTCTTGAACTTCTTGAAACTATTCGACTACCTAAACTGTTAAGATTACTTATGCAATCATACTTGAGAAAACAAAATAAAACTGAAAATATGTTCGTTTTGCTGAATCTGATGTTGCTGAAGCGTCCTACTGAAGTGCCGAGGTGTCCTTTTTGGTTATGATGCAGTGGTTGCACAACTTTCTAACGACGCCTCAGTGCCCGACTTTGCCTATACCCCTGTGCTTCAGATGCGGTCAATCATATCACCTGCTACTCAACTCTGCCTCTTCTCCTTTGGTCTGCATTGAGTCACTTACCCGAGTCTTATGCTACATTATGCTTTCCTCCATTATCAAGGCGTTTCACCGGCTTTATGTTGTAATCCTCCTTCTTTCCTCCGATGCGATTTAACACTGGAATGCCTTACCTCCAGATTTGAAGACCTTTGGAGTTCTCTTTTGAAACCACATCGCATCCGCCCGACATCACACTTCGCATGCCATTGTTTTCAATTTTTCCTTAGCACTTATCTTGTAAGACTTGCGATGTGTGCTATGCGATCGGGTCCCAGCTGGCGTCGCACATCGCACTTCAGCGACTTTAACATGAACCCTCTGTGCTATCTTTTAAAAATTATGATTTGCGAATGCGATCGGGCCCCACCGCATCACATATCACACTTCGGTGATTATAAATCAAACCCTTTGCACTTGACTTTTAAAACTTGCGACGTGTGGTATGCGGGCCAGGGCCACGTCATCTACCACGTCAGCTTGCCACTTTACCGCCACATCATTGCCACGTCAGCATGAATCAACTGTGATCTGTGGGGTTGGGGCCACGTCATCTGCCACGTCAGCTTGCTACGTCATCTTACCACGCCATCACATATCACATTTCAACGAATTTAACATTTACCTTTGCACTTATTATTTAAAACTTGGGATTTAATCTCTGCCATCTATCTCCTCACTCCAGTTCTGCGCTTTGATACCGACAGTTCGTTTTTCCCTTTGCGACTCCTCCAAAACTCTTAAGTGTTTAAGGGAAATGCGCCCTTTCTCTGCCTTTGGGAAATTAGTTTGTTTGCTCCACGGTGTAACCCTCCTGAGCTTATCCGGTGTCCTGCCACGCTAGTCCCTCCTAAGCTTGCGAATGAGCTCAACTCGACCCTATTCGGCGTGCAATGCTCTGAACGCACCCATCGGTCCGACTCTTGAACTGTTCTGCACGTGAATGAGCTCGACTTGACCCACCTTCACATCTAATCATGTAATATTAATGTACCAATATATAAATCAAAATTCTTTTATGACACAAAATTTTACATTTTCTATCATATATGCTTTTTTGGTGTTTTGAAAAATATTTCAAAGGTAAATGCAAATGAGCCACAACATCTGGCTCCACCTGGGGATAGTAATTTTTTCCATTGAAGTGCTAAGAACCACATATTATTGCCGTATCCATTGGGCATGGAGTCAAATATTGCTTGGTGACATATGAACAATGAGCAATCCGGTATTTACAATGGTGGAATGCCGACTTTTAATGCTGGAAATAATGCTTCAGATACTGCCCGTTCACAGGTAGCTATACTGTCTCTCCATCTAGATCTTCCAAAATAAATGTGTTATTTGACCTTGCCTAAGAGATATTGCATGGACCATACCAAAAAGGGTCGAATTTACCATGCTGCCCCTTTTCTTCTCGTCTGGTGTCCCATCTCAGTACCAAATATCCTGCTTGAAAGAGAACTTATTTTGCTTTTCTGTCAAATATATACTTCATATTTTCTTGATAAGTAATCAAGCTATCCCTGACTTTGTTTCTGTTTTCACTTGATTCAATTATTTTGTTCAATCTTCTTACCAGAGCATTCGGTTCTTCCTGAGCTTCTTGAAGGAAATAAATCACTGGTTTGGTCAGCTGAGTAGGAAATAGTGCTTGAGTTCCATAAACCAGTTCATAGGGAGACTTCCCAGTAGATCTCTTGGTAGTGATTCGAATTGCCCAAAGGGAAAACTTCAACTTCATATCCCAATCCTTCTGATTCTCGGTGATTGTCTTCTTTAGGATTCTGACCAATGTCTTATTTTAGGACTCTTCCAATCCATTCCCTTGGGGATGATATGCTGTGGAATGTGATAAAATTACATTATATGTTTGACAAAAATTAATGAAACGAGTAGAGTTGAATATCTGAGCATTATCAGTCACAATTTTTACTGGACATCTGAATCTGCTGAAGATGTTTTCCTCCAGAAATTTCATCACTATTTGGTCATTTTCCTTCTTCGTGGGTATTGCTTCAACCCATTTTGTAAAATAATCAGCGGCAGTCAGAATCAAATTGAAATTTCCACTTGAAGGTGGATTGACCTCTCCAATAAAATCTAATCCCCATTGCTTGAAAGGTTCTTCAATAAATACTGGGATGAGAGGTAATGGAGCAAGTTTTTTCTTTTCAGCAAACAACTGACACTTTTGACAACTTCTGACCAGTCTATAAACATCTGCAAACAGGGTTGGCCAATAGAACCCTGACTTGAGAATCTTATGGGCAGTGACCTTCCAACTATAATGTCATCCACACATACTTTCATGATATTGTTTAGTGACTTCAATAGATTCTCCTTCGGTCAAACATAACAGCAAGATACCAGCAGGATCTTTCTAGTATAGCTTTGCTTCTATGATAACATATGGTTGAGACTTGAGCTTGAGAGCTCTGCATTTTGTTCTATTTAGTGAAGTTGGATAGGAAAAGAAACACAGGTAGTGCACAATATCCTTATACCAATCAGAGCACAAAAATGTGTATTGAATACCTGTTTTGGACTTGCTTTGACCTTCTTCATTAACAACTCCATTCACTGGTGCCAATAGATTAATTCCCAAGGCTTGAAAATTTGTCTCTGTCAACAACTTCGCTAAACCTCGTCCCTTGACCAGCTTGGTGGGTTTGATGTCCAAATCATACTCTTGGATTTTCGCTATCCACTTCCCCCTTTTTCCTTCAACATCACTTTGAACCAACATGTATTTCACAACAGAATTAGGAACATAAGCAGTTATTTGGGACTGCAACACATAATTCCTAAAGGCTTTCAGTGTTTTGACCAAAGCATATACTTGTTTCTCCAGAATATTGTATTTGAGCTCAGCATCTTTGAACTTTACTGAAAAATGCAACTGGCTGCTCCTTATTGTCTTCATTTTACTGCAACAACACAACAACAATAGAAGTGGGGGATGCAAATGAGAATACCTGAAAGGTTTTTTGATAGTCTGGACTAATCAGAATTGGAGCTTCCTGTAGTGCTTCCTTTATTCTAACAAATGCATCTCTTGCTTCCTTATCCCGTTTCACTTCTGCATTTTTCTTCAATATATCTGTTATAATTCTCACGATCTCAGCATAATTGGGCACAAACCTCCTCAAAATTTTTATTTTTCCCAGGAATCTCTGGATATCCTTCTTGCTTCTGGGTAAAGGAATAACCTGAATAGCTTCCGCCCTTGCTGGGTCAATATTTACTCCTTGTTTAGAAACTATGTGACCCAATAATTTATCTTCTTCTAAGGAAAATAAATATTTCTTTGGATTTAATGACAGACCAAACTTTCTGCACTTTTGATTTTTTTTTGAAAATGCTCCAAGTGTTCATCATCTGACCCTGAGAAAATAGTCACATCATCCAGATATATAACTACAAACCTGTCACCAACGAAGGCTATGTCCATGGCCCTATGAAATATTGCACCTACGTTCATAAGGACAAATGGCATCCTTGCATACATGAAGGTGCCCCAGGGTTTAGTGAACGCAGTCTTCTTCTGATCTTATTTTTTTACTGCTACCTGATTATACCCAGAAAATCCGTCAACCATAGACAACTTGTGAGTTCCTGTCACCTTTTGTAAGACATAATCCATTTTCGACAAAGAATAATTATATATTAGAGATGCTCGGTTCAAGTTCCCGAATTCTACACACAGTCTTATCTCTCCATTCTTCTTTCTTACAGGGACCAGATTGGAAACCTAGTATGAATATCTGAGAGGGACTATAATTTTGGTCTGCAACAGTTTCGTCACTTATTTTTCGATTGGAGCTAACAACAATGGATTTATATGTCTGAGCTTCTGTCTGTGTGGTTTGAGTCCTTCCTTAAATGGAATCTTATACTGAATAATGCTTTTGTCATATGTTTTTAGGTCTTCATATGACTAGGAAAACACATCCATAAATGTATCTTTCTTTGTAGTTTTGGGGAACACCTTTGAAAAATTTCACTATCTTGGGTTCCTGTTGAGTTCCCAAATTACAATCTTCCATCTCTTCTTATTGATGTGTTTTATTTGAATCAAAAACAACATCATTAGCATCGAATAATATTTAGAGGGGAGCCAACCCTTTAGGGAGCACATTATCTTTCAATTGGAAAATCTTATGTTCACCTATTTACTGCTTAAGGTTTCTTATCTCTGCTTTTTGCTCTATTTGTTCTTCCTCTTGGTCTATCTCAGTGTCTTCAAAGTTTCCAATCATGGTTAGGAATTGACTTATCTGTTCATCATCGTCAAACACCTGCCAATGTTTCACATTATCTGGGATAGAAGGTCTATGCCTAACTTCAATATCATACCTTAACCTTGGATTTATTAGAGGTTTGAAGGTGCTGGCTGGAACTGCTGCAATTGCTAAAGAATCGGACAATATATTCTCCTCCCTCGGAATATACTAAAGATTGAATGCTTCAAAATAATTTTCTACCAGATCCCACACTTCATTCCTATATGATCTCAATCTCGGATGCTTGGTTTGACAATGATCTGCCTTATACTCAATTCAGAGTCACCAAAAATTGAAATGCATTGAACTCCCATATATTTAGCAACTTGAAGGCTTGAGATTAAGGCCTCATACTCAGCCACATTGTTTGTTGAAACAAATTCTAGTTTAAAAGAGAAATGCACAGGGTTACCTTCTGGTGATATCAACAAGAATCCAACACCTGCGCCCTCCTTGGAGTAGGCACCATCAAAGTCACACTTCCAAATATTCCTTGAGAGCAACTCATTATTTGCAATTTCTAAAGAGCGCTGCTTCCCTGTGTCTTTAGCAAATTCTGCATCTTCATGCAACATGAAACAAGAAAGGTCTTATGTTTTTTGACTATAAATGGGGAATTTCCTGTATCTTTCTTGGAGGTAGTCTTCACAAACCTTGTTTCCATGTACAACCTCCTTTCTTCCCCATTAAAAACTGGAATGATAGAATAAGTGAAATCTAATTTTAGTAAACCTCCCAACTTTGCTCCCCAAGATCTTGACAGGAGCATTCCAAACCTGGCTAGGATGTCAGCAACCACTACATCCATAACTATACTCTTTGTTGGGATTTGTGCCAACGAAACTGCTACATATTTAATTAACCCAACATATTTCACCCTTTTGAAATCAAACGAACACAAATTCCTATAAGGTTTGGTAATCTACAAGTTAAGTTCCTTCATAATAGACAATGGCATGAGATTATGGGATGCTCCTGAGTCCAACATGCAATTATGTAGAGTATGATCATGAAGCAACAAAGAAATATAGAAGGGTGGAACAAAGGGATCTATTTATTCTACATGAGGACCAAAGGTGACCACTGGATTTTCTTCTTGTAAGTTCACTGTGTCACTTATGTTTTCCACTTGTGTGAGATTTATAAATTCTAAAATTTCTTTCTTGTAAGCTGGTATTTTGGCTAATTCTAGAAGAGGCACCTGAATTTTGACCTTCTCCAAATATTTTGTCAAATTGAAAGCATGAGTTTTCTTAACGTTATTTTCAGGTTCTTCTTCACCCTTTCTAGAATTTGCTGCTTGTTCGGATACATGAACAACTCTCTCCAAGGTATTAGTGTCAACTAATTTGTTCTGGGAGGATTCACCCTGCTGCACATTTGTTCTATTAAGTGAATTTACAAGTTGTTTCTTATTACTGACCTGTTTCCTAGGGTCCTTTTGTAGTGGAGTCACCATTGGAGGAGGAATGGAACCTTGTTGTTCACCTTCATTATCCTGCTCTCTAGATGTCTTTCTAGACCTTAAATCATACTTTCTATGTAACTCAAATTGCATGAAATCTGTGAATTTCCTAAAATATTCATCCATTTCATCTTGATCAAAAGAAACTTCAACTTCAACATATTCTCCCTCGCAATCTTCCTCTTCATCCTCTCCTATTGCATAGATAGTAGATACCTGATTCTCGGCCTCCCTTTGGTCATCTTCTGTTGGCTCTCCGGGTGTTGCTTCTATATACAATGGAGCTTGAACCTAGTCTTAATCTCTTCTTTCTCTCTGCAAGATTTGCAGGGGATATATTCTGAATTGAGGGTTGAACCCCCCTTGGTTTTGTTGTACTTGTCTTTGGGAGTTTTTATTTTCCAATTCCATCTTAGCTAGATTATTTGTCAGATTTTTTATCACCTTTGTCATATCTTCAATCCTTAGATCTTGTGATGATTCTTTTTTTGCCTTCCCCTTCTCTTGGAATGGCTGTTTCTCTTTTGCCTTTCTAGCTGTAGTCATATTAGCTTCAATCTCTAAATAATCTGTCTGTATCTGCTCAATAGTAGGGGCTCTTCTCTCTCTCAATGTAAAGCAAAAATGAGCTTCAAAAGCCCCAACAAAAATTACCTTTTCTCCTACAAGGCGGGGGGGGGGGGGCTTCATCTTTATAGGTAAACTATTGTACAATTTGTTGAATATTTTTACAAACTTAGCAATGTTTTCATTAGGTTTTCTTTTAATTGATTAAACTCTGTCAATGAGTAACCATGATCTCTCTTCTCTCCCCATCTCTGAGTGAATTGAGTTTCTAACTCTTCCCAGTCATTTATGGAATCATTTGGCAAACCTTTAAACCATTTCCTAGCCTCTCCACTTAGAGACTGCACAAATAGTCTCATCACAACATCAAGATGTTCTACATTTAAATTCTTAGCAAAAGTGAAAAACAAGGGCAAATTTTGTTCTGCAGTTACTTCATCTGCTCCAGTGAAATGAGGAATTAATTTGAGGTATTCTTGAGGCATGGCATTCATTGGTTGCAGAATATTTAGTGGTGCATATCTATCCTTTAAGAAAGCTGGTACTGCCATATTAACAACTTGGTTAATTGCTCCTTGGGTGGTTGAGGTTGATGAACTTGCTGTGAAAGTGAATGAGGGTGGAGGAAAAAATGATATGGGAGTAGGCTAATGGATAATAACAAAGGGGCCAAAAAATATATTTTGTTGAGCTTGAGTGGAGGTAAAAGAAACAGACTCGAAATAATGTTCTTCTAACTGAGGTTCTTGAAAATAAATGGGTGTGGAAGGGGTATATTGTTCCAAGAAAGGGAGTTCGTTCGAAATAACTTCAAACAAAGGGTTATGGGAACTGCTGCCAGGAGCAGGCAATGCAAGATCAGGTATTGAAGGAGTTTTGGGTTTCTGAGCCTTTTTAGAAACCAATCTTTCTGGATCTGGAAAGGCAGGGACTATCTGCTGTGAGGTATATGATCTCGTGTGAGGCCTTTTGAAAGGCATAATTTTTAAAATAACAAACACAAACGATTATTTCCTCCTCACTGAACAGCTAGAGGAAAAAATGTGAAAAACCCAGGGAAAATAAACTTCATTTCTTCGTCCCCGACAATGGCGCCAAAAAATTTTGTATCTCAAGAAACAATCCCTTGGCCGTGGTAAGGAATCAATGCTTAAGACATTTTATAAATGTATGTCACAATTACAATATCAAATGGCCTATGTTTAACAACTTTGGAATCTAATTACTTAATACCCTCAATAATCTGATATAATGAAAGCCTTCACAATGCCATAAACTACTGATACTTGAATGAAATGAAAAGAAGAACTGTAAGAGAAACTCAAAATGATATGCTGAATACACAAAATCTACCACTTTTAAGTTTCAAAGGAAATCATGGGGGGAGAGAAAACTCAATAATATGCTGTAAACACAAAATCTATTACTTTAAAGTTCCATCAGGAGTTTGCAAAAATAGAAGAGATGAAGTGAAGGAGCACAAATTAAGGTGATTTAACTCTTACTCATAGATGTAATTAAGAGACCGGTTGCTAAATTACTTCACTTCATTCAAAGAGGAATGAACACAAAGCGAAACTGGAAAGACATATAAACATCAATATGTGTAAGAAAATTGATCTTCTTTCATTAATTTCTCAAAAAATTCAATACCAAATTCACAGTAATCCAGAGGTCCAAACTCAGAACCCCTTTTCTTTGTTTCTATCTACTTAAATACATCACAGTGGGTCGTAACTCCTGAACTTCTTGAAAATATTCGACTACCTAAACTGTGAAGATTACTTATGCAATCATACTTGAGAAAACAAATTAAAACTGTAAATGTGTTCGTTTTGTTGAATCTGAGGTTGCTGAAGCATCCTCCCGAAGTGCCGAGGTGTCCTTTCTGGTTATGATGCAGCGGCTGCACAGATATGTAATGACGCCTCAGTGCTCGATTATGCTTATACCCCTGTGCTTCAAACGCGGTCAATCATATCACCTTCTACCTGACTTTGCCTCTTCTCGTTTGATCTACGTCGGGTCACTTACCCAAGTTCTTCTGCCAAGTTATGCTTTCCTCCGTTATCAAGGCGTTTCACTGGCTTTACTCTGTAATCCTCCTTTCCTCCGATGCGATTTAACACAGGAATGCCTTACCTCTGGATTTGAAGACCTTTGGAGTTCGCTTTTGAAATCACATCACATCCACCCGACATCACACTTCGCATGCCATTATTTTCAACTTTTCCTTAGCACTTATGTTCTAAGACTTGTGATGTGCGCTATGCGATTGGGTCCCACCTAGCATTGCACATCGCACTTCGGTGACTTAACATGAACCCTCTGTGGTATCTTTTAAAACTCAAACCCTTTGCACTTGACTTTTAAAACTTGCGATGTGCAGTATGATGGATAGGGCCACGTCATCTGCCACATCATCTTGCCACGTTACGACCACGTCATTGCCACGTCAGCCTACCATGTCAACATGAATCAACTGCGATCTGTGGGATCGAGGCCACGTCATTTTCCACGTCATCTTGCCACCTCATATTGCTATGTCATCTTGCCACGCCATCACATATCACACTTCGGAGAATTTAAAATTTACCTCCGCACTTATTCTTTAAAAATTGCGAATGGTGGTTTGCGATTTAATCTCTGCTATCTATCTCCCCACTCCAGTTCTGCGCTTTGATCCCATCCGTCCATTTTTCCCTTTGCGCCTCCTCCAAAACTATTAAGTGTTTAAGGGGAATGCGCCCTTTCTCCACCTTTGGGAAATTAGTTTGTTTTCTCCACGGTGTAACCCTCCTGAGCTTATTCGGTGTCCTGCCGCGCTGGTCCCTCCTGAGCTTGCGAATGAGTGCGACTCAACCCTGTTCGGTGTGCAATGCTCTGAATGGGCCCATCGATTCGACTCTTGAACTGTTCTGCATGTGAATGAGCCCGACTCGACCCACCTTCACATCTCATCATGTAATGTTAATGTACCAATATATAAATCAAAATTCTTCTATGACACACAAAATTTTACATTTTCTATCATATATGCTTTTTTGGTGTTTTGAAAAATATTTCACAGACTGGGTTCGTTGGAATGCATAAAAGATGGAGATCTAGATCTACAAGAGAGATCAAGCATTGATCTAGACAAATTTGCTGGATCAAATCTAGGTTATTATATCTATATTTTATTGAGTGGTCCATTATCCCAAGACAAGAGCCCATGTTAGTTTGGATTTGTTAATGAAAAATTGTTGGGAAGAAATATGTGCGTATTATTTTGATTTATATTGATATATTTTATTCCATTAAATATTTTTTTAGGAACCTAGCTAAGTGTTTATTTATTAAGTCTTTTACTAGGTATAAAATATTAGGAGTTGGGTTTTGGAAAATTAACAAAAACATCAATAGTGAAAGTTGAGTATTTGATGTTGGTATGGAGGGAGTTAGGGTGCTATAGTAGATAGATTTGAGACCTAATTAAGGCATTGACTGAAAACAATTGAAACCATATTGCTTCTTGAGACACCTAGAGAAACAAATTGCTAAAGGTATTGATGTTGCTTGTTTTCTTGGATGTGTATGCTATGTTGTTGAGACCTTTTGTGATTGTTTAGGGGCCAATGTGATGATTAATGGTTTGTAGACATTAAGGGAATTTTGAGGGAAAAAATGGGGCTCAACAAAAAATGTACTAACAAAATTAGCTTTAAGAGAATCAATAGGATTGAAGATGATGTTATCCCCAGGGGAAAATATTTAGGTAAAAGAAAAAAACTAATTTATTTATTATATTTTTGGCTTATATCCTTATAGATTATTGAAATTTCAAGTGTATACATCCTTTGGATGCATCATTAAATTCCACATCCAATGAGTACCCACTTTTCATACTTCTGAGTAGACCCACATCCAATGAGTAGCCACTATGCATACTTCTAAGTAGACCCACATCAAAATAAATTGAAAATACATGAAAAAAGCACGTTGAACGCATTTTTTTCATTTATTTTCAATTTCTTTTGAGGTGGGTCTACTCGGAAGTATGCAGAGTGCATACTCGTTGGACGTCAAATTTAATTATGCATCCAACGGGTGTCTACACTTGAAATTCGAGTAAACTTGTAAGGAGATAAGTCGAAAATACAATAAAAAAGGTAGTGATTTTTTTTTTCTTTAAAAATTCATAATTATTATTGTATTATTTTCCTTTGGAGGTCCATTTTAGACCTCAAAATTACCTTAATGGTTGCAATGCTAAATCTAGCTTCTTATCTAGGACACTTGGAAAAATATAGAGGTTATGATAGACCTATACATCTCTTTGTGGAAGGATCTGCCAAGTGCACATGTTTTGTCTTTTGGAACTTCGATTTTTTTTCCAAATGAAAAGGTACACACACTAGGTACACACACTAGTGTGGCCTACCAGCTTTGGATTTAATTTGTTGGTTTGCTATGTCATTGCCTTTATTTTATAGTTGAAAATGTGAGTGAAATGGTTTGGTAATGCCTTATGTTATGATCTCCTAAATCAACAAACATGTAATTTAGTTGATATCTATTTATTGTTTCCATAGTGTTGGTGGTTCTCTTCATATATACATGATTTGGTGTGCTTTCACCTATTTAATTAATATTATTATGTTTTACATATTT
Source organism: Pinus albicaulis (assembly GCA_034641835.2). Lineage (NCBI taxonomy): Eukaryota > Viridiplantae > Streptophyta > Pinopsida > Pinales > Pinaceae > Pinus > Pinus albicaulis. Next base: position 373,505,369 of record CM076582.1, read on the forward strand.
ATGTATTAAGGTAAATAAAATTATGAAATTTCACACATTTTAATGAGTAAAATATTATAGATGACATTTTATGATTTGTGTTGTATTGTGGATAGATTTTATAATGTAGCAAACCTAGTCAAAGTATCCATGTGTGGTGAACAAAATGTGGTGTTTACAAACCGATTTCATGTTTTTATCCTTGGGACTTGTATCTTAATTGGACCATGGGGGTTATATGCCCCAAAAAGAAATCCAATGATCACCTTCATTCGAAATAAGGTTAGCAACTATCACAACAATCCTCATTTGAGGAAATACAGTCTAATTGTGCTATATTTATGCCAAAATGGGGTTGTTGGAGTAAATTTTAACTTCACATAGGCTGCCAATGCCTTGTGTGGAGGTTGTAACTTGGTGAGAACACCTCTTATTAGGGAAATGTGATATCATTACATTGCAAGTTGATAGAAATATATGTGACATATCTAAGGTGGCGATGACTTACATGAGGGACATGTTATAGCAAAAGCTAGGCTTAGTGCAAAGCCTCAGTATGAAACCTACATTGAGTGCAACAATGGGGATGTTACCATTATTACTTGAACAATAATTCCCCTCCTTTTAGTGATGGACACAATCCAACACAAGTGAGGCTTCCCTAGTAGTTCTCAGGGATCAAGTAACCTAGTTAATTTAAGCTAAATGCCCCTTAAGGGTTCTACAATAAATTTCACTCAAGGACATGAATATGAATTAGAGGTTATGGTGGATAAAATATAAACTTCAAGATTCAAGTTCAAAGGTTCTTATGGTTCAATTTAAAGGTGTAGATCAACGAATACAGGCTCAATTAGGTTCCCAAACATCCATAATATATAAATTACACTTGGTTTTCATAGACTAACTCTTTAAATGAGAAATTGTAGCAATACAAATAGTTTGTAACAACAATAAAAATATACATGTAATCTAAGATTAAAAAACATATAAATGGAAGGCTACAATAATGAGTAATTAAGAGAATAAGTTACAACAATTTTTTGAGGTTAAAGGACATAGCAACATGATAAACCCGATATGTCAACCCTTAATTAGGGGGTTCAAAATTGCATATAAAATGACACTTTTAATTTTTCCATTAATTGCAATCAAACCATAACCCTAGGAATATAATGTCCAAGACAATTAATGTTGAAAATGCATGATTTTGTTGTAAATAAACCCTAATTTACCTTAGATCAAGTCAATAAAATGGTTTTTAGGGTTTACGATTGGTAAAGAAATAAGGCTAATGCATTTCTTAATACAGGGATAATAGAATCTAAGAGTATTAATTGTTGGAAGAAAAATATGGATGTTGAAAAAAGAAGTTAAGGGAGAAAAGTTGATGTTCCTTAATCCTCTAACGGTAGTGTCATTTTACCTTCATGGACAAATAAAGGGAGGGATTTGAACATAGGTCTCCTCAAGAGAACTTGATGAAAACCTTGTGCAAAGAGAATTTAGATAGGAAGCATAAAAAAAAAACTCGATGAATATTAATTACACCTAATTCATCAATAAGAAACAAGATTGGAAGAAGATAATACACAACATAACACACATAATAAAAGATTAACAATATTCATCCATGGAAGGAGAACCATCCACAAATAATCTCCCAAGAAAAAATCACTCAGTTAGTGTTCCATAGCTCATAAGAGAGAAAATACAAGTAGCAAGTACAAATGATCTTCAAATGTGTCTCAATGGTTGTAGAGGTGAATCACTCCCCTATATCAAGGATACCAAGCCATTTAACCTATAAATGGCCTACAAGCCCCTAAAAATACAAAATCCATAATACAAGGCGGACAGGTCGTCAAACCAACCCTCAAATATAATATATATAATGAATAAACATGAAAAATAACCTCAAATAACCCACATGTTTGAGTAAAATTCCAGGCCAAGGGGGAATTCATCATCAAAACTAGTCTCAAATAGGTGTTCTAGATAAAACAATGATATCTACTTTTGTAAATATCCAACTAGCGTGCCATTAGTTTTGTTGCATAGGGTATACAAAATTCCCCAATGAAAACAACGTTCCGTGGATGGGGATAGTATTGTTGTATGATAGTACTTTTGTAGCTAATAAATTCCTATTTTCATGCAAAGCATTTGAAGAAATGTGTTAAAGGTGTTTTATTATAATTTGCATACAATATATTTGATAAATACCTCAAATACAAGATCAAAAGTTGCACAATTTAGTGGTATATTTTAGTTAGTACGTTACAAGTGAAATCAAAGGAATACTTATTAATTGATTTCATACAAAATGTTTAACAAAATTTCTAGAAGAAAAAGACTACTTAATTAATTGCATACAAAGTATTTGAAGAAAGGTTTAAATGTAAACTGTTTGAAAAAATGTATGATAAATTAGAATCAAGTTTTTGCAAGTGTGGTTACGATAATTTTAGTAGGGGCATGTGACAAATTGGCATCATATTTGATTGTTAAGCTTGTGAAGAAGAAAAAAACTTGATACCTCACATACTTAATCGAGTGGTATGAGAGCATGTGATAGAGCAGTATGAGAGAATGGTTCAACATTGGGCCTGGATGGGATCAAGAACATATGGAATTGGAGCTCTGATACTATGTTAGAAAGTGGTGTTAGAGTTAAGTTTCAACACTGAATCTAGATGGGCTTGAGTATAGGGAATAATTTAAGTGTTATATTAATATCTATGCATGCATGTGTACTTATGTGAAATTATTTTGTTGTATATATAAATACACTGATGTTACTTGAAGACCAACACGAATTTGATGCAACAAGATAAACATGCAAGATAAACATCCAGGATGCTACCTATATTACCTAGAGCAGCCCAACAAAATTGGAAAAGTTCGCGGTCGAGTGATGCAACCATAACTATGAGGTGGAATCTCTTAACTTATTTCTTGCTAGTTTTAATACTTTTCTTTCATGTTTTGAGAAGTTGTCATATGCCAATGAATAATAACATAAGCATGATAAAAATGCAAGAGATGAAATAGTTCAAAGATATGATCGGAATAAGTCGAGCTTCCTGGGTCCTCCTAAAATCATGCATCATTACATGTCATGTTGAAATTTTCGATATAAATTTTCTTTTGGGAGGTTCCAAAAATTGAAACTTGGATCATATCAAGGGGAAATCTCACTGATCATCTGGTTCAATTTTTAGTACTTGAATTGCTATAATTTAAGATATATTCCCCGAGGAAGTTTCTATATTTGTTTGCATGCACAATGTTTGAAGAAATGCCTAAATGGTTTAATGATTCCTTGCATGCAAGCTGTTTGATGAAATTACCCAATGAAAATTTTGTTTTGTGGATGGGGATAGTATTTCTGTATGTTGGCATTGTTTTATGATAAAACTACTATAGCTAATCTATCACTGTTTTATTGCAAATCATTTGAAGAAATGTGTTAAATGTGTTTTATTACAATTTGCATACAAACTATTTGATAAAATAGTCCAAAGACATAAATCAAACGCTACATGATTGAGTCGTATATTTTAGTTTGTATGTTACAAGTGGAATTATAGCAATTTTTATTATTTGATTTCATACGAAATGTTTGAAGAAATGTCTATAAGAAAAAGACTACTTCATTAGTTGTATACAAAGTATTTGAAGAAATGTTTACATGTAAAAGTGTTTGACAAAATGTATCATAGATGAAAATCAAGTTTTTGCAAGTGTGGTTATGATAATTTTAGTAGGAGTATTTGAAAAAGTGGTATTAGAGCTGATTGTTAAGCTCGTGAAGAAAAAATAACTTGATATCCCATATCTTTAATAGAGCATTAAACATAGTTACCGATCAAATAGGTAACTCAACTGGTACCTACTTTAAATTTGAGGTAGCAAAAAAAACACCCGATTTTGAAAAGTGGTGATGCAAAATCACCCTTTTTTTTAGCATAGTTTTGACACTTTAAATTTTCTTACAACTTTTTTTTTTTAAAATGTAAATGATTTTTATGTCGATTTTGAAAAATGGTGATGTAGAATTAATTTTTTTTTTTTAAGCATATTTTTGGAACTTTCAAATTTCTTTGGTTTTTTTTTTAAATGTCATGATTTTCATGTTGATTTTGAAAAGTGGTGATTTTTTATTTATCAAGTATGAACATTTATTTTAAAACGTCAGTGATTTTCATGCTAATTTTGAAAAGTGTTGATGCGACATCAATAATTTTTGTTTAGAGTGGTTATTTCATCTTGGTAATAAAACATAAAAATAAAATTAAAAAACATGATGAAAACAAATCAAATATATTAAAAAAAAAAATCCATAAAAGTGTAAAATATAACTTGTAAAAAAAAAAGAAAAAAATTTGAAAAAAAAATAAAAATAAAAAAACACATAATTTAAAGAAATAATTTTTTTTTTTCTAAGTTATTAAAAAAACCAATAACATAGTTAAAAAAATGATAAAATAAAATGTTTAAAAATAATTAAAATTTAAAATAATCAAAATACTAAAATAAAAATTAACTTAAATTAAGAAATTATAATTAAAAAATAATAATAATAAAAATTTAAATTAATTTTTTTTTTTAAATTTAAAAAGTAAGTATATATATATATATATATATATATATATATATATATATATATATTGATGATGATGATGATGATGATGGTTAACGTCCACTGAGACCAATCTTTGGTTTATCAGACCTAAAGAAAAGAGTTATTTAGTTTGATTTAAGATTTTATTCCTATGCTCAAAAAGCTTGGAGAGAATAGAAAAAAAAACTGCGCGCGCTCATGCTCGACCTGCTGCTGCCCTAGCAGCGCCCGGTCGGTGCCCGCCTCCCCACCATGGATCCCGGTGGAGGTCCTGCGGCCTCCCCTCCCTCCCCGGAGCTCGCCGCTTTCATCTCTCTCGTTGCTGGCTTGGGCAATCGGCCCCCTTCAGGATCCCAGCAGAAATTTGTGAAGAAACTGGCCAGTATTCCCACGGTCTCTTTGCCTGTGGAGGAAACATGCAGATCTGCCCTAAACCTGGCAGAGAGGGGCCTCATTGGCCAGTTCACTGGGCTTTGGCCCTCCCCGAAGGCTGTCGAAGACTGGGTAAACAGGAACTGGATCCCCTTGGTAAAGGAGAACATCAAGAGTCATTTCGTGGGGAAAGGCTTTTTTGTCTTCGTCTTTGATAATGTGGAAGACAGAAGTTTGATCTTCCGAAACGGGCCATACTTTATGGGCCCTCGAGGTCTCTATCTGAACAAGTGGTCGCCAGACTTCGACCCCGCTCAAGATGTGCCCACGGCAGTGCCAGTTTGGGTGAGACTCCCCCACCTTCCCCTCCACTGCTGGAATCAGAGATCTCTGCAGTCGATTGGCAACGCCCTTGGGAAGTACATTGATCAGGCGCCAAGGAAGGATCAGTATTCCTGCGCTCGCATTTGTGTCGAAGTTGATCTCGAAGTCGGGCTGCCTGAAGCCATCAACCTCACGGTAGCAGATTGGTCCCATATTCAGGAGCTTGACTATGAACAGCTACCTTTCAAGTGCAGACATTGCCATGAACACGGGCACTTCGCCAGGTATTGCAAGAAAAAAAATGAAGAGCTAGCAGAGAAAGAAAAAGGCGAGCATTGGAACCAAGTCAAGAAGACAACAAACACCCGACAGAATAATAAAAACAAGGGCAAAGGAGCGGAGAACAAAGCTGGGCAAGAAAATGTAGACAACCAAGCAGCAGGAAGCAAGGACAAAGCCAGTATAGAAGCAGATAAGAACCCCTTTGAATCTCTAACCCCACAGCCAGACCCTCCAGAAGCAGAGACGGATGGATCATCCCCGCCGAACAACAACACAGCTCCAGAAACTGGTATTATCTTAACCCCCTCTCAAGGTAACACCTCCTCCCCTTCTTATGCAGATATTAAAAAGTCTAAAAAGAAGAACACAGAAACTATGGGATCCTCGGATGATGAGACCTTTGAAAGGCCATCCAAGAGAGCTGGTAGGAAATCAAATAGAGAAACTAGGGAAGAGGAATCTGAAAGACAAAAAACCCTAGGCAGCGAGTCCACCATTGAGATGACTCTAGGAAGGAACACCAGACTAAGGACCCCCAAGGGGGGTGGACCTATCTCCTCCAGTCTTAAATGATGCAGATAGTCTCTTGGAACTGTAGGGGTTTGGGGAATCCCAACAAGGCAGAAGCTATCAAAGACCTACTGAAAACGGAATCCGTAGACATCCTAATGCTACAAGAGACAAAAATAGAGGGGGAGCATCTTCTGAACATAAGTAATAACAAGTGGAAATTTGACTCAGGAAAGACAATCAGTGCAAGAGGAACAGCAGGGGGAATAGGCACCTTCTGGTCTCAAAATCTTTTTTCACTAGAAAGAACCCATGAATCTCAACATTGGATCTTTACTGAACTTAGACATAAAGCAAGAAACACAGTTCTGGCACTGATCAACTTATATGTTCCAGTACATTATGAGGAAAAGAAAGAGTGCTGGAAGTCACTCTCAGACTTTCTAGAGCTTCACCATTTGCAAAATTTAATTTTAGGTGGGGATCTGAACATTGTGCTGGATCCGAATGAGAAGAGAGGTGGGAGCTCTTCAAGGGACCCCTTCCTTCCCATTGTCGAAGACCTTATTACACAGTGGGACCTCATTGATTTCAAGCCTGTCAAAGGAGCTTATACCTGGACCAATAATAGGACAGGGAGAGATCACATCTCTGCTAGATTGGACAGGTTCCTTTTCAGCAGTACCATTATGCTGGACAACAGAATTGTGCTAACTAAGATTCTACCAAAACTAACATCTGATCACAAACCAATTTTATTGTGCATTAAAGAGGAAGAAGACCTAGGCCCTCTGCCCTTCCGGTTTAACCCTCTCTGGGCAGGAATAGAAGGATTCCACGAAACAGTACAATCTGCCTGGACTACAGAGATCACAGGCTCTCCTAGCTACGTATGGGAGCAGAAGATAAAGGGTACAAAAAAGGCACTAAAAGACTGGATTAAAAAAGCCAATAAAACGCCCACTTCCCAGAGAAAAGAGGCTGTTCTACAGTTGGAAGAATTGCAATTTGATATGGAAAAAAAAGACATTTCTCCAACAGATCTATCAGTAGAAAACAATGAGCAAAGGAGAGTTTATCATTCTTTCAGAAATGAAGAGCAGTATTGGCGATTGAAGTCTCGCAGCCTTTGGTTAAAAGCTGGAGACAGAAACACTGCGTACTTCCATAAGCAGTACAGGGCCAGAATTTCAAAAAATCATATCAATGAAATTACTTTAGCAAATGGTCAGGTCTGTAAGGGATTCGAGCAAATCAAGGCCGCAGCAAAGGGACATTTCCAGAATCTACTCACTGCTGAAGGAAACGGGAGTGAGGAAGACATTATCGAATTCCTTTCAAGTATTCCGAAGTTGGTCAACCCTGAAGACAACAACTGCCTTTTGACACCAGCCTCGGAGGAAGAAATCCATAAGATTGTGTGGTCAATGGAGCAGGATAAAGCTCCTGGCCCCGACGGATTTTCAATACATTTTTACAAAATTTGCTGGGAGCTAATTAAATTCGATTTGCTTAAAATGATACAAGGGATCTTGAGGAAGGAAAAGGTGGGTGGGGGAATCAATTCCACATTTCTTGCCCTAATACCCAAGGAAGCAAATCCTGGATCTTTTGATAGATATAGGCCAATCTCTCTATGTAATGCCTCCTATAAGATTTTGGCCAAACTCCTGGCAAATAGGCTTAAACCTCTCTTGCAAAAGCTGATCTCTCCAGCTCAAGGTGGATTCGTGCAAGGTCGTCATATTCTGGACAATGTCATTCAAGTCCAAGAAGCTCTGCACTCCAGTCACGCCCGCAAAGAACAAGGTATGCTCATTAAACTAGATATGTGTAATGCTTTTGACAGAGTTAACAGATCCTTCTTGTACAGGGTGCTCTCTGCCTTTGGGTTTCGTCAAGAGTTCATAAATTTGATCAAAGCCTGCATAGAAAAGACCTGGATTGCCCCATTGATTAATGGCAGACCGGCGAGCTTCTTTCTGGCCACCAGAGGGCTGAGACAGGGCTGCCCTCTCTCCCCCTTCCTCTATATTCTCATGGCGGACTCCTTAAGCAGAAAACTCACCAAAGACAAAAGCAATGGTAGCAGCCCCGGAATAAGAATCGCAAATGGCATTGAACCAGTGAATCATGCCTTATTTGCTGATGACTCGATTCTGCTTGGGGGCGCATCTGTCAGAGTGGCAAGCTCCTTCAGAAATACTCTCCAGAAGTTCTGCAGTATATCCGGAGCGCTAATAAGTGAGAAGAAAAGTGCTGTTTATGGCTGGAACACTGATCAATTCACCATTAACAAAATTGCCAACGATCTGGGCTTCATTGGCTTTGCTGAATGGGACAAGATGAAGTATCTGGGATTGCCAATCACGCTTAGATCCAATCGCAACCAACTCTGGGAAGATGTCATAGCGAAGTTCAAGAAGAAAATTAATGCGTGGGGAGGATTCTGGCTCTCCACGGGGGGAAAACTAATTCTTGTCAAGGCGGTCCTATCAGCGTTACCCACTTACCAGGCAGCACTGATGCTCGCCCCCAAAGCCATCTCAGACCAGATTGCTCGACTCATTCGGAATTTCTTGTGGAAAGGAGGCCGCGGCAACCAAAGCAAATTTCATCTGATCAATTGGGATACCGTGAGACAGCCCATTCTGGAAGGAGGTTTGCAGATACGAGACCCCCAGAACGCAAATCTTGCACTGGGTGGCAAACTACTGTGGCAGTTAATCAAGAATCCTCAACACCCGGTCAGCCAAATCTTCAGAATTAAATACCTGCAGAATCGACCTCTGTCCCGATACACAGCCGGCAATCTTTCAAAAGCTTCGCAAGTGTGGAAACTCTGCAACAGAGGCATTCCTTTCTTCATTTCTCAATTATACAGAGTGCCAGGAAATGGGGAAAATACCAGGATTTGGAGAGACAGCATCCTGGGCCACCCTCCTCTTAATGAATCCAATGACTTTGTAGACCTCAGAGACTGGCTCAAAGCGCAAGGAATAAGGAAACTGATCGATATCTCTGTCTGGGACACCAATGGCAACTGGACACAATGGAACATTCCCATGCCACCAGCGCACTTGCACTCACAGCTCGCTCTATTCAAAAGAGCTATCACTGACTATGCCCCAGTGCACTTAGATGATGCAGATCAATGGGGCTGGGGGAAAACTGGGGTCTATACAGCAAAGCATGGATACCTTCATCTTCAAAGCAGGACAGATCCGACTCATCCTGGGGTTGTTTGAAAACTAATCTGGGACAATCTCAGCATTCCTAAAATTAAATTCTTCTTTTGGATCCTGTTTCAAAACAAAATCTTGACAGGAGAAAATCTTTGCAAGAGGAATATTGCAGGTCCCCACCGCTGTGCTCATTGTAAAGCAGCGCTGGAAACTACAGGACATCTGTTCCTGGAGTGTGACTTCGCGAAGGAGGTTTGGCACCTCTTTCTAGCCGGCCTGAATGTGCTCATTCCCACTCACTGCACGATTGAATCCATGTTTCTCTCATGGAATGCTGCTTACCCCTACAACATTGTCAGCAAATCCACATGGCAAAAGGTGTGGACAGCTGCTCCCAAATATGTTTGCTGGAAAATCTGGCTGGCCAGAAACGAAACCATCTTCAACAATAAAGAAATGACAGCTGCTAAAGTGGCGGAACAGGCCAAATCACTCCTTCTAGAGACCTTGATACACTCTAAGATCAAAGAGGATCATTCTCTTCGGCCCGAAGAAAGGATGTGGTTGGCTCCTTTCACCGGCATGATCAGCTCCTCAACAAATCTCCGCACTGTCCACTTGGAAAATTGGCAGATTCGCATTCCGGAGGACAGATTTCACCAATGGTGGAAATCTCAAGGTAAGCACGCTGTCTTCTTTGATGGTGCCTCTAAGGGCAATCCGGGAAGATCAGGTGCTGGTGGGGTGATCTATTACCCCAATGGTAACAAAGAAGATTTCAGCTGGGGTCTAGGACTGAAATCCAACAATCAAGCAGAAATATTAAGTTTATGGAAAGCATGTCAAATTGTCAAAAACGTAAATCCAAGTGAAATAGCAGTCTTTGGAGACTCTGAGGTGATAATAAAAGCAATAGTCAGCAAGAAGGACCTCAAGAATCCGGTGCTCAATAAACATCTCGCCCGAGTCAACAGAATACTGAGGGACATCCCCTCAGTGAAAGCTTTCCACATTCTCAGAGATCTAAATCAGGAAGCTGATAGACTGGCCAACATCGGAAGTCTGCTTCACGAAGGAATGATAAGTCTAAATGCTGAAGCTCCGCACACAACCATTATCCCTTAAAAGGCCCTTGGCAAACTCGATGTAATTGCTGCTCTGAATGAGAATCTTTGTATACTGGCTGCACAGGCTCTGCCACATCAGCACTCTTTTTCAATAATATAACCGTTCTAGTTACAAAAAGCTTGGAGAGAAGCCTCCCGAGCTCACTATAATTTTGACATCTTAAAAGGCTAAGAAGGTCAGTATTGCAACAAAGATTATGAAATTGAGCTCTAATGTGGTTGTACGCGGGGCACTCTAAGAGGAAGTGATTTTCATCCTCGATGTTCATATTTTCACAGAGATTGCAGATCCTTTCCATCCATGGTGTTTTAGGAACTGTCCAACGACCTGTTTCACTATAGAGCTCATGAGAGTTCGTTCTAATCTTGGCTATATTAATTTTCTTCTTTGTGCTAGTTAAAACAGAGAGATACTTTTGATCTTCCAGAGTGGGGTTGATGACCTCTTTATAATATCTTACTTTTCTTTTAGCTGCTAGATCTTTCTCACACCACATTTTTTCTTTGAACTTAGAAGTAACAATTTTTTTAATGTTATTAATGTTTTGCAATGCAACATTCTCGTCGATTTCCCAATGGTTTAATCAGGCCTTGGTGTCTTTATACCAACCTCGTTTAAGCCTTAGGTGGTTTTGGCTGGAATTTAAAACTAGCTTAGGAAGTCTATGGTCTCCTATGCTATTGAGCTTGTGTTTGTACAACAAAAGCCTATTCATATCTAGGCTCTCGATAGGGGAAAGACCCACTTCTATAAGGAGAATAGGATAGGGTGTATTGCTTTTAATTTTAAGGTTATCAGTTATAAAACGCTTCTGGATTTGCTCAATCTTTCTACAGGATTCTCTAAAGATGCTGCAACCCCAAACCTCACATCCATATAAGATAACAAGAGTGACTAAAGTTTCAAAGAGGAACTTCTTTCTATCCCACATTACGAGGTTTTCCGTTTTACAATTATTTTCAAGACCAAAATAAGCTTTCCACCCCCCATTAATCCTTTTTTGAATGCTATAGTTCTAGGTGAGCTTATGATGAATATCAATTCCTAGGTACTTGTAAGAAGACACTTCCTCCAAGTTACTATTGTCATACATAAAATTAGCGTAAGTGTCCTTCTTGGATTTGATAATCATAACTTTTGTTTTGTCAGTGTTAACAGACATACCCATAGTAGAGCAGAAATCCTTAAGAAGTATAAGTTGCTTATCAGGATCAGGTGGGCACCTTGCGAGAAGAATGATATCGTCAGCATAGAGAAGAAGGATGATGACTATCCCAACTAAGATCGTGCCAGCACATCCTGCTTCCTCTAAACAACCTTCTAGCTTGTCGATGTAAATGCCAGCACATCCTGCTTCCTCTCTCATATATATATATATATATATATATATATATATATATATATATATATATTAAAAAAAAAACATAATTAATTTTTTATAAATTAAAAGTATATTAAAAAAAACATTTTTAAAATTAAAAAAAAAACAAATAATTTTAAAAATATAAATTTAATTTAAAGAACATAACTGAATACTTAAATTAAAAAAAAAAAAAAAATTTCAAAAATGTGAAAAAAATAAAAATAAAAATAAAATTTAAATATATATAAAAAATTTAAATTGAAAATAAAAATTTAAATTAAAAAAAAAAACTAAATAAACCAACCACTACTGCCTTGGGGGCCACGGGGCTCAGTCGAAAGGTGACGGGAGAGCTGGTAGGTCTCCCGCCGCCCGTCAGCCGAGCACCGCGGTCCCTAGGGTGGTAGGCGGTGGGAGAGCTGCCAGCTCTCCCGCCACCCCAGCTCTCCCACCGCCCGCTGACTGAACCCCGTAGCCCCCAGGGCGATGGTGGTTGGTTTATTTATTTATTTTTTCTTATATATATATATATATATATATATCTCAAAGAAGAAAATTAATATAGCCAAGATTAGAACAAACTCTCATGAGCTCCTTAGTGAAGCAGGTTGTTGGACAGTTCCTAAAACACCATGGATGGAAAGGATCTCCTATCTCTGTGAGAATATGAACATCGAGGATGAAAATCACTTCCTCTTAGAGTGCCCTGCGTACAACCACATTAGATCTCAATTTCATAATCTTTGTTGCAATACTGACCTTCCTAGCCTTTTAAGATGTCAAAATTATAGTGAGCTCGGGAGGCTTCTCTCCAAGCTTTTTGAACATAGGAATGAAATCTTAAATCAAACTAAATAATTCATAGCATAGGAATACAATCTTAATTTAAAATAAATAATTCATTTCTTTAGGTCCGATAGACCAAAGATTGGTCTCAGTGGATGTTAACCACCACCACCACCACCACTACCATCATCATCATCATAATATTATATATTTTTATATTTTTATATTTATTTATTTTATTTTATTTTTGTTTTTAAATTTAATATTTTTAAATTATATATATATATATATATATATATATATATATATATATATATATAAATTTAAAATTGTGTTTTTCATATATTTATATAATATTTTTTAAAACTTTAAATTTTGGTTGTAAATTTACAAAAAAAATTAATTTAATTTAAATTTTTATTATTTTAAACAATATATTTTAATTTTATTATTATTATTATGATTTTTTAAATTTTAATTATTTTTTATTTTAATTTTCTTTTTAATTTTAATTATTTTTCGATTTTTTATTTTAATTATTTTATTATATATATATTTTTTAATTATGTAATTTATTATTATTATTATTAATAATATTTTTATAACTTGATTTTTTTTTTGGATTTGGGTTAATTTTTTTTTCTTTATATTGTGTGTTTTTTTTAAAATTTTCTTTTTTTGATTTTTTTAAATTTTTTTTTAAATTTTTACAAGTGATATTTTATCTTTAATACGATGACTAAAAATCGTTGGAATTTTATTTTCATAAAAGTGATATTTTATCTTTAATGTCATCCTTGGTTTTTTAAGGCTTTTTAGAGACATGATATTTTATCTTTAATACTATGCCTAAAAATCATTGGAATTTTAAGACTTTTGATATTTTATCTTTATTGTCGTGTTTATCATTGAAATTTTGAGGTTTTTTAGAGTCATGATATTTTATCTTTAATGCCATTATTAAAAACTGTGGACATTTACCACGAAAAGAAAAAAAACATTATTCCAACATCAAGAATTTTTGTTTTCAAGGTGTTTTTTGCACACAAAAAATTGACGACGTTATTCCAGCATCAACACTTTACACTTCAAGTTGTTTTTTGCACACACAAAATTGGCGACGTTATTCCAGCATCAACACTTTTCGTTTTTAGGTTGTTTTTTGCACACACAAAATTGGCGATGTTATTCCGACATCAACACTTTTCATTTTCAGGTTGTTTTTTGCACCAAAAAAATTGACTTTTACTTCCATTTTTAAAAAATGTTGAAAATTTACCCCGAAAAAAAGAGGTTATTCCAGAATACAAGTTTTCATTTCCGGGTTGTTTTTTCATGGTTTTTTGATGTTTTTTTTTGTTAGAGTTCTCGTTTTGAGGTAATAGTTCCCATTTTATCAGTAACTATGTTAGAACCAATGCTACTCTTTGTGCCTGAAGTGGATGCTCAGAGATGATTGGGCATTGGGGCATGTTTGTGCTTCTTTCATCTCCGAGTCTTTGGTTTTGGTTGGTTTGACTCTTTTAGGAAGTTCAAACTCAACGCTGCCCTTACTGCTTGTAGCCTTGGGAGGTATTCACAATTCATATTATGGTGGAATTGCAAGCAAATCCTACAATAACAGCGTGTGATCTTCTCTTGATTGAAGATGTTGATCTGTGGGATGGTGGTGACCATGTTAAGACTGTCAGTGATCTTCTTGAGTTCCTGACATTGATTGACCCTGTGGTCATTTCTATCGCACATAACACATGACGTTCTTGGCTGTTTTTGGGCCCTGTTAGGACGATGGGTCATCTTAGCCTCCCTAATGTTTTGGTAACGATGGGGGGTAGGTTGCTTTGTGACAAGTTTCCTTGCGCTAGGTCGCCTTTGTTCTAGACTAGTTACATTCGGGTATCGGGTAACCAATGAGTGTATGGTGTCTTGCAAAGGTCGAAATTGGGAGATGTAAGTACAATGTCAAGTGTGATGGTTATCGTGACAAATTAGACAAGACTGATTCTCTTTGGTCCTCCACTCCCTTTGGACTGCTGGAGTAATTGGGTACCATTTGCTGAATGATCTTAAATCCGAACAATGGGTGACCAAATGGTTGTGGGCGTTGCATAACATGCAGGCTGGGTTTATCTATGGAGGGCGGTTGGGGGAAATGATTTGCTCCCTTGTTGGCTGTTTTTTTGTTGACATGAAGAAAATGGACCTAGGTTGCCTCATTTTCTTGAGTTTTCGAAGTTTCCATGGATTCCGAATCTAATCCGTCTGCTGCAACGAGGCGTGTTATGGCCTGGTGTAAAAAATTTAACACCGAACGAAATCAGGGGATGTAGGGACAACGACGAACATGGTGTTTGCCTAAACATACTTGACACCAATACTAGCTACTCGTAAGCTATCGTAGTATACTGGGTTGGCTGGGTACCATCTTTGGAATAGATTTAGAGCTGCATAGTCAATGATGAAGTGATCTCGTTCATCACAGAGTGCGTAGAGCTAGACTGGAGCTTGAGGGAGATTACGGGGGGGAGGCAGTCATTCAGGTGACCATCGCTCCTCAGACACATACAAAATGGTCCTTATTGCTTCTGTCCCTTGCGTTGTAGTACTGTTCGTGGATTTCAGGTCCTAGCTAGCTAAGTCAGGTTTTTCAGCAATGAAGTGTCACATGAAATCCAACATAGACCGTAATCGATGGATATGGGGACAACGACACACGTGGTGGTTGCTCCGACAAATCTGAAACATATGTCGTCGATGCCAAAATAATTTGCTTTAGGAAATGTGAGGGACTTGATACCAACGGTTAAACACCCTTAATTAGGGACACCGTGTGAATAAGTGGTCAGGCTCATTGCACATTGCGTAAACTGGGGCTTGCTGAGTGGTCTCCATTTGCCATTTTTGGTCTGTTGGTGTGACTATGTATAAGCAGGATGTAAGCTCCTCTCATAGGTACAATATGGTTTTGGGCTCTCCCTTGTCCATTTGCATGGGTGGATCTGAGGGGTCTTATTGGTAAGATTGCTCTAGGGCTTGCAGGGCATCCCTATATCGTGGCATCTCTGGGAAATTGTGGGTATAATGCCCATAATGGTCGCATATGGCGAATGCATAGTTGGTGTGCAATGCTTTCCGTTGGCTTTTCGTGGCCTGTTCCTTTTTATGAGAACTTGAGGTCACGACATTTATTTCGGTATGTAGAAGAGGTTTTAATTCATCTAACTCTGGGCAAATATTAGTAGGATGGCCTACGATATCACATAATGCTCAAGGTTGTCATGCCCTAGGTATTTTTTGGGTTTTCGACTTTCTTCCCTTTTTTGTTGTTTTTCTTTGTCGCATTAGTTGGCGCTGCCACGGGTGTTTCGTTAACCACTGTGGCCTCCTAAGGGGCGATAAGGGTTATCCCTGTAGAATTGATGCTAGGACTTTCTAGCATGGATGGTGGGACCAAATAACACACATGTATTATGAAAGCCATATTTGGCAATGTTATAGTTGCTAATACTTTCTTTGACATGAATCCAGGTGGGGGGGTATAAAAAGGGGGTTTGCGAAATGACGTAGAGTAGGAACGCTGTGCCAGTGGCTTTGGTTTCCGTACTACTTGTTTCTATGTCCGGGCTATTTTCGGTGTTCAATGAGAGCATCATGCACACTAGTGCCCCTGTACTTTCTGGGACTGCCTCTGGTATGATAGGGGGTTTTCCTAGGAATGATCCTATGATTGATGATGGTTTGAATTGGCTGGGGCCAAATTATATGTAGCACGTAAGCGGTTTGTCTACATATGGTAACACGACATCGAGAGCCGCCATGGGTTTCTTATCATAGTATGTAAGCTGGTCGATGGTGATGATCTGATCGTCATGGGGGAACATCATCACTTGAAAGACATAAGACGCTATTGCAGTCATGACATACATATAACTCCGCCCGAGGAGTATATTGTAGGGATTTCCGTTGTCTTGGGCATGATTTTAGGACTTCCAAGGCTGACATGGTAGCTGGTGATTGCACTAAATCATCCACTATGATATAGCTATGAGAAACTTTGGAGTGATTTCCTACGTGCCTGGTTGGCCCCTTGACCGTTTTTGGAAGGGGCTCTATAGGTACTTTGGATATGGTTATTGGTGCAATAGGTGCACTCATGCTCGTACCTAATGGGTTGGTGTCCGGGGGGTTGTCATAGTTCCTATTCCTTGTTTGGAAGAAAATTTCTTTTCCAGTCATGTAAATTTCGTGGATGTCGCCTATGGTATCATTTTGGGGTGGTTGTTGTTGTTGGGTGTTAACCACTCCTTAGTGGGGGAAAGGAAGGCTATTGGGTAGGTCCCCCTTGTCTATGATTACCTTGAAGTTTTTTTAGTTTGGGAGTTTGGGACAATGGTGAGTGTAATGGCCGTATCCACCACATATGACATAAGAATTATTTTTCCTTAGATTGGATCTCTTGTTTTTCCCTTGGGAGTTATTATTTGGCTCCTGGTTTTGATTTCGGTTGGGGTTCCCCCCAGAATGAGATCGCAGGGGGCGTCGTTGATTACTACCCCCCTGTCTAGAGTCCCCATTTTGTTTATTCCTAGGCTTATTTTTTCACAGCGTTAGGAGGGTTATTTTGTGTTCTCCTGGTCATAAGATTGGCGCAGTTGAACCTGGGATGGTTGCATTAGGTTCACCAGTGCGTTGTTTTGCGGTGGTGGATTTTTTGCCGGGAAAGGGGTATATAGGTTCCCCTATCCCTAGGTGGTGTAATATTATTGGGGGGGATCTCTTATATCAACATTCCTAGCTGAGTACTGGGTCCCCTGCAAGGGAGGGTACAAGCCTCCCTTTTGTTGATGATATGGTGCCACCCTGTTCTTCATATTCTGCAAAGGTGCATATTGACTTTGGTGGTAGGCATGTTGCGTCACGTTCTGGGTAGAATCGTATAAATATCCTAGGTATTGGATACTTCTGCCTAGGTGACCTTGAGTTAAGGACCTGATCAAACCGTCTGCAGTATTCGACGTGCCTGGTAACTCTCTATAAGTTTGCAGGCACGGGGTGTTTGGCAGGAAATTGTAAATATATTCTGACTAGGTGTAGATGGGTTCAAACTGTTGGGCTTTGCTAATGGCGTCCTCCTCAGAGGTAGGTTTCTACGTCACCATGTCTTTTGATATCTCTTTTGTGAGGGTTTTAAAAAATAATTCCAACAAAACTCTATCGTCGAGTTTGGCTTTACACAAACTACGACGTCGCCGCCATTCATGGAGATGGTCCGATATATGGACAACTGGAATTTGCCTAAAATAAGTCAACAATTACATTCCCGAATCATGGTGAATGGGTAGCTGAAAATAAGTGAGGAACATAGTAGTAAGGGCACTAAAAGTTCCATGTGAAGCAAAAGGCTACTCGACATACCATTTCGCTGCAGGCCTAGTTAGGGTGCGTTGAAAAAGTCTCAGTCGAATATTATTGTCAATGATGCTATTGGACGAACACCACATGTGGAAAGTCATAATATGATTTCCTGGGTCTTCCACTTGCTTCCCTTTGAGTTTCGGTATATCCAAAGGGATATTCCTGGGCATGGGAGGCAAATTAAGGCTATGTGCATTGGGGTAATTATTTAGCTTTGTTAGATATGGAAGGTTCAGAGATGCTAAGAAGGGTAATTGAGTATTGGATGCCATTGTGTACTGTGGAAACACAGGTGTCTGAGTGTGATGGTTCATGGGGGGCGGTTGGGGAATATTACCCTGTGGCATACATTGATGAATGTTCTAATGACTCCTCAAAGGGGTAGCGCTCCTTTGCCCTTTAGGGGTTGTGGGAGGAGTTGAGTGTGGTGACCCTGCTGGGGTTTCTGCTGGTGTGGTGTTGGGTGACCCTTGGGGGTTTCAAATCAAAGATGCCTCGATAAAGGATGAACTAATAATGGTGGCGGTGTGTTGTATTTGACGCCTAAATGGAGAAATACCTGGCACTCCTCCCTCTAATGTGGGGAGGTCCAAGAAACGCCTAGATTGATGAGGTCCCGTTGGGTCCATTATGGTGTCGACTAGCTTAATCTTGGTGATAATTTTGGTTTGCTGGAGGAAGGAAGATTATTATCAAAGAGAATACGATCACATGTGTTAGTGACCTATAAATATAGGATTCATAATTTTGAATTGACCGATGATAGTCTTGTAAATATGTACATACTTTGCCTTCTGCAAGTTGTATTCCCATATTTTGTAAAAAATAAAAAAATTAAAAAGAGGGTAAAAAGTCCCAAAAGAAAAATCAAAGGACTTAGAAAAAATGATATACCCCAAAAGAAAAGATGAATAAAACATGAAAGTGTGCAAGTCCAAATGCCACTACTTTTTACTTTTGCAGTTGATTATGGAAGAGTGTCAATAAATGCCATAATCCATGATGAGTTGAACTATTCAATCTTAACTTATCATGTTTCAATTTACTTGTTTTAGATAGAGAATAAAGAATTGTCAGACAGTTCAATCCTGACAATTCAGTAGTTGGGTAGAGAATAAAAGGAACCCAACAGTTTAATATGGTTCCTTAGATGAAATAAGTTAGAATTAGATAGTTTTACTGCTTTCAAAAGAAAAAATGTTTTAAAGGTTGCTAGCTTAAATGCACCTGCACAAATGGAAGAAAAAATGTTAGATTAAAGAATGGGTAGATAGAAGAAGGTGGGAAAAACATTGTAAATATCTTTCACCAGGCTACAATAACTAATTTCCCTTTCCCTATAGATATTTGACATTCTAAACTATCAGTCAAAGAGGCTCAGAGAATTTCTCTGACTTCTGTTGGAACCGGACCCAAGGTTCAATGACTGGCTAGTTGAAGGTGTTAAATTTCTATGTTAATCCCAAATTTTCATCATCTACCATTCATGCATTCATCACCATGCAATTTCATAAGTAAAGACCCCATTTTTTACTTAATGATGCTTAAACCCCATTTGATTAACTTCCTATATCTCATGAAGCATAAAAACTCTCAAAAAGACATTATATACTAAGCAAAAGTGATTAAGTTATGATAATGAAGCTTTGCTTTAAATTTTCATTTGCTTTAGTTATATTTATGTGTTTTGAGTATTCATTTTCCCTTTAGTCATATTAACACCTAACTTATTTATTAAATACTTATAAAAAGTCCTAGTCCTATTAATATAACTCCTTTTCTATAATTATCCCAAAAAACCCCTTATTATAAGCTTTTTATGTCAAAGTTATTACACACATGTTTAAATTCAAACCCGAAAATATCCCTTTGACATAAAAACTATCAATAATGAAATATCCCAACCTCCCTATATTTATTTAGCCTAATTGGTTTAAAATAACTATATAATAAAATACAAAGGAAAAGTCTTCGGAATGTGATGTATCAAATGAAAAATAAAAAACCTTTACCGATGCTTTATGTATTGTTTTTTTAAACCAAAGTTTAAATACATCACACCTTTGTGTAATACATTAACCCTCCACCATACATTCTACCCTATATATAAAATCCTTTTATATATATAAATCCAGCGCCCCCGCATTCATCCACAACCGTCCGACCATCAAAACCTTTCTAATCTAACGATTCAAATCCAACGCGATAAATCGACCTCATGCCCCACTATTCCTCATCGTGTTAAAAGTAGACCGTTGATCCTTTTCTATTAGATCAACGACTCATGTTAAAGCCTTGGTCCCACCTTTCCTTTCCTCGCAACTTTGAAAACAATCCAGACCGTTCACATCATCGAAGTAAATCTAACGGTGCACATTCCATATCGCGCTCCGAAAATGATCAGGTGAAGTTTCTCCAAAATCGTGCGATAAAAGTTGTTTTCCAAAACAACTCAGTGCTATGTGTCCCCTTATGATTTGATTGCATTCCAAATGGCCAAAACCACTTACCATCCCAAATTAACGCGAAAACTACTAGTTGTTTTCGTATTCAAAGCGAATCTGCCTCCCGTCATTGATTGAGACCTGTAATTAATAACATGAACAATGGTAACTATTAAAAGTTTAAACCTATTATACCATTGTTACATCCTTATTATACACTCCCGACTGATATAGCCTCTGCCCCCACTGTTTTAAAGTGATTCTGAGCCTCTGTTTACCAAATTGATCGCTCCGAAGCCAAATTTCCCACTGTTTTATATATCCTGAAGCATTACAATTGCTTATGAAGATCCTTGAAGCCTTCTGCTAAACCAGTGGATCCATTTCAAAGTCAAAGCCATCAGAAAACCCTCCTTGACTATAAAGATACCCGTGAAATAGGTACTTTCCTCAAAATTTAACCTGCAAATTCACAAATTCAACTCTAAATCTGGCCAGTTGAGTTACAAGGAAGAAATTTACCAAATCCTAGTGTGCCCAAATTTTGAAAAAACAGGGAAAACCCTTGCAAATTTTTCTCAGAATTTTCCATTTGCTTAGAACTCAGTTTTTTAGCCAAATTTCTCATTTTAAGACCATTTCCATGGTTAGAAAGGTTTTTAAAAACTCACAGAAAGCAAGAGAATCACTTTTCCAGTCTTCTACATCCAGAAAACCTGTGTTTTTTAATCCTAAAACCCTTTCTCCAATCCCAGATTCCCAAATTTGTCCTAGATTTGCTCAATTACCCTCTGTGTCAAAATTAACTAGTTTAACTAGTTTGTCAAAATTAACTAGTTTAATCTTTCTTAGTTATCCTAAAAAATGACAAAAAAGCAAGTTACACCCAAGTCTGGAGGTCCCAAAGCCTCAAAGCATGTAAAAGCCAAACTTCCAAGCCTGAATCATAAAAAATCAACAAGCCAACTCCTGCTTTAACAATTGATTCAACTGAAGTTGTTAGACCTCTCCAACCACCTGTTTCCTCTGAAGAAAACATTCCTCTAACTAATTTAGACTACAAGATTGCTGATACAGTGGTAGAATTCAATCTTCTTGAAATTCATAACTGGTGTTATGATAAATTTCTGAATAAAAAGCAAGATGACATACCTATTTGGGAATCCAATTTGCCCAAGTATGTAGGTCCTGTTACTCATCCAGCTCAGGACTTGGTCAGATTATGCCAAATGTATTATGTTCCTGATCAGAGAGCCATAGTAAACAAAGATAGAGAAATTTTATTTTCCATCATAGCAGAATCCATAAATGAAATGTTCTAGTTGAAGCCTGATCCTGGAGTAGTGCCCTTGTCAATTGAAGAGTTAACCCAGTTATATTTAGAGTTGGAGTTCCCTAAAAAATTTTCAGTCTTTCAGAATTTCATGCCTGAATTTGTAGAAATCCCTAAGGTTAATCCTCCTTATTCCACTTCTGATTTTTCTGAAGCTTCTAGACAAGTGATATCAATGCTATCCTTCATTCTAGGATATTTTAATGATGAGTTCACTGATGCATCTATACTTGGTTTCCTTTCTACATTATCCCCTGGGCAAACTCCTGCCATGATCTTTGATTTTGCTAGATTCATTGCTGATAGCATACATTACCAATTGACCAAGTTACCCAATGAAGGAGTTTTCAGATATTCATCTTATCTATTTCATTTGTTTCTATTTTTCCAAGCTGAGAATTTTCCCATTGCTTTAGAAAAGATGGATGTAGAGGGCCAACCTCTATCAGTGATATTTTTGACATCCTTGCTTAGAAAAGAAGGGAATTAATTCAGTTATAAACAGTTTTTAGACTTATTCATCAAGAATTGCATGAATTTTATTTACAAGTCTGAACAGCCTAGAGTGAGTGAAGAAATGAAGAGAATATTACAGCTATCTGAAAAATGCAAAGTAGGAGACTGGTACTTATATCAGAGACACACAGAATTAAGAATATTTGGAACAAATTTGTCCCCATATAAGTTACCTAAATTGTTAACCATCAGGGTTTTTGCATTGAAATATTTGAGACAAGTTTTAAATGCAGATGCTATAAACTTCATGGCATCAAAGAAAAAGACTCAGTTTAAGTTGAAAAGCCAAATTGGCCCTTTCATAGTAAACAAAAGGGAAGCTGAAAAAGAAGTATCCAGACAATTATCAGAGTATAAGTTTCAAGAGATTTTTCAATGTAATTATGATCCCCAGGGTTACCTCAGTGCTAAGGGTAAAATGAAAGCTTCAACCTTTTTTACATGACTCAAAACCACATATTGAGAAGTTTCCCAATCAAATGGAATGGGTGGAAAATACCTTGATAGATCCTACTTCTGATACAGAAACAATGGAAAGGAAAAATAATTCACAGACTATAATAGTCCCCAAGCAGTCATAATGTTCAAACAAAAGGACCAAGAATGAAGAAGGCTATTCAACAGAGACCATTGCAGAAAACAAATTCAAGATTATTTACAACAAAAGGGAAAAAATGAATGTTGCTGAGAGAGAAAAAATATTGGAAATAGATGATACCAATGATCAGGGAATGAATAATGATCAGTCAGCAAATCAAGAGGCTACTGTAATTGTTGATGAAGTTTTGACAGAAATTGGAAAAGAACAGATTGCAGCAGACAAGAAGGGCGAGAAAATAATTGAAAAACAGGTTGATATTGAAATTCCCTCTTCCTCCAAAGCAGCAGATTCAGATATCAAACAAAGGTACAAACAAATAAAGGAGAAAAATGAGGAGATCAAAAGAGAAATTTACTCACAATTTCTAGAAGAAAAGCCAGGTAACAAGGACAGATTGTTAACGACATTTGATTATTCTACCAATAAAATGATCATGTCCTACCTCTAGCCAAAGGTTGTAGATCCAAAGACAGTCTCAGACTACAAAAAAAAAGACTTTGAAGTTGTCTCAGAGAATATCCATGAGCTTGATCAAATTGAAATTCATAGGCATACATCTGAAATGCTATATTCAAAAATAGTGGACAAAAATAGGAGTACTATTCAATTGCAAAGCACCATTTTTAATATGCAGGACCAGATGAGGTTAGACAAAGCCTCCTTATAGGCAAAAGAAATAAGGATTAAGTCCTTAGAAGATCTAGTCTTTCAGATAGGAGTAGATCCATCAAACATATAGGTTGCTCAGACCTTAATAAAGCAAAAGAATGATGATATCATGAACTTGAGGAAACAGTTTAAAATTCCTCAACATGAACATCCTCAAGCAAAGGAAATCCTCCAAGAACAAATTGAAAAAACTGAAATGGCCAAGCTAATACTAAAACTGACTGCCCAAGTCAAAGAGATGGAAGATCAGATGGAAATCCTTATAAAAGAAAAAGAAGCAGTAAAAGAGGCTGATGTGAAATATACTCCCACTGTTATTCCTATAGTTGGCATAGCTGTCCCTTCCACATTGGTAGAGCATTTAGACCCAAAAGTGCCACTGGAAACTGCAGTGTTAGTGAAATCTATAGACACTTCTGCCACAGGATCATCCACAACACAGGTACATCAAACAGGTGAAGCAGCTGACATAGTAAAGGCCACGGAGGAGATGTCCCTAAAGAATAATGAGATAATCAATTTGAAAAATACCATTCAAACTCTTGAAACATCAAATAGAAATGCATTGATTACCTCTAAGGGACATGAAAAAAGAGCAAAAAGACTTGAAGAACAGGTAAAAACCTTGCAGCAGCAAGTAAATCTCAGTGAATAGGTGACCTTCATCAAAAACTATCTTTGGAATAACATAATTCAAGGCATACATACACAATGGCCTTCAATTCAAATAATTTATGAGCAGAGAGATCTACTTAAGGCAACACAGGTGGAAATTCAGAAAACAAAAGAAGAACTGGCTAACAAACCATCTCAAGCTTTGAATCTTATTACATTTTTAAACAGCAAAAACAGAGAGGAGCTTGAAGAATTGAAAATCCAAGACAGGACTAAAACAATTCTGCAAATCAAAAAGGTCTTAAATAAAAGGAATATAATGAACAATTTGGAGGAAAAGTGCAAGGCCATGGAGTTGTCAATAACAAAGTTTTTGGAACAATAAACAATATTGAGAAAAGTAGGCCTCCCAGACGTTCATGGCTTTAATGAAAAACTAATGGTTCAAACAGATTATGACAAGAAGATCAGAGCCCATGCCAAAGAACAAATAAATAAGCCTTTGCCACAAGGTTCCCCAACTGGCAAAGTTTTCTTGGAGTACTTTGAAAACTTATTTTTTCTACAGAATGAAATCAAACATATTTTCATTATCAAACCAAATTTCTCAAAGTACACTGATGCTGATGAAAGTTACCGAAGGTTGAAAAGTATGAAAATACCAAGTGATTAGCAATGGCAGGAATTCACAGATTTTTTATAACAACATTGGAGCAGAACAACAAAAAATACAGGTAAAGTAGTGAAGATTGAGAAGAAAAACAACTAATTTTATTATAAAATTTTTTATTGCTTGTTAGGTATCTGTAATTTATTAGCAAGATTGGCAGAGTCCAATTACAGAAACAACATCGTTTCAACCACTTTGGGATTCTAGGATCTAGCCCTCCTGAATCCGGAGAGGGATCTCTCCAATGAGTGCAAAGATGGATTTGTCTTTGAAGTTTGGGGTAATAATGTTAGGCTAGTTATGAAGACCAAGGGTTTGTTTGTTTTTGGATGGTTGAGCATGAAAACAGATTTGAGGGGAAAGTTCTGAATGCAAAGAGTTTCAAAAGTGAGAAGTTGCAAGCAAAAGAACAAGCTTCAGCCAGAAAGGTAGGTAACTGCAAGTTTTAGTCCATTGGGCTATGGAGTCATAATAGGGTTTAATCGAAACAGCAGGTTCAAGAATGGTCCATGGGGCAAGTCATCTATGTCTAGGATCTCTTTGAAGATTGATTTATGGAATGAAATGGTACAACAAGAAGGAAAGTTAAACAGATGCAGAACAAAGAGCAGCCTAGGATCTGGTAAGTACTTTCAAACTAGCTAGCCTTTGACAAACACTTAAGAAGGACATGAAAGCATACTAGGATCTAGTAAGTACTTTTAAACTAGCCAGCCTTTGATACACTTTCAATAGAAAACATACAAAAACAGGGGGAAACACAAAGATAACACAGAATGGTCTAAGATCTGGTAAGTACTTCTAAACTAGCCAACTTTTAACACATTCCAGGGGAAACATTCAGACAGTCTTTGGGAATGAAACTAGGACCAGGGCACACCATATCTTCCAGAGTTCATCTCTACTTAACTAATACTGAACATAACATTCAATACTGATATTCAGCTAAACAATAAGATGAGGGAGCACCAGCATTCCTATGCTTAAACTGAATCAAATCATTCTCAAATACACAGATTGAAAGAAAACATTTAGATAAAGATTTTCAGTTAGAGAAGGTTACTAATATACAATAGGTCCTAACTCTATGCATGCTGTTCTTTATAGAAGATATGAAACAAAGTGAAAACAGAAATAAGATAACAAGTTACAATGCGGAAAAAATCACCGTCAACATAGACCAGGATCCCATAAATCAACTTGTATTGATGCTTCAAACCAGTTACAACTTAAGTCCGATGCTATAGTTCAGCAATCATCTACATTATCCAACCTAACTAATCTAGTGCAAGCAGAGCTCCAAGGGCCAGTGAACACTATGTACAGATAGAAGTCTCAAGCTCAGATGTGTTTCAAAGTTTTGCAACCAACCCCTCACTCATCTTCTATAGCAGTATATATAGAAGGATGAGGAGGTCAGATCTGATGAAAGATCTATCATTACAATTAATACATATTTAATGGCTTCTGGGCCTTTGAGAAGCTCAATCTAGAAACTTACAAACATATCTTTTGCATTGAATGATTTTCATTAAAGATCAACCTCTGTGGGAGGTTGGCTGTCCTCCGTGGTTCTCTGTGATGTGAGGGTTACTCCGCAGATGTGTTTTGCATTGAATTTCCTTGTAGAAGTAACTCTTTGGATGATGGAGTGGTCTTTGTCAGGCTTCCATTTACTCTAGGTATGTCTTTGGCGTACTCTGGCTGCAGTACTTGTGCAATACTCTGATGAATAAACAAAATGAGTGAATAGATGGCTGAATGGTCTGCCATACTACATTAACAACATGCTCTGGTGGCTTTGGACTGTGGTCAAGGCGGAAATCTCTTCAGGAACACGGAATAGGATAAAAGCAGTATGGGTGCCCGTCCTTTCATGGAGAAAAACGCTCTGCTGATGTGGGAAACCTACTGTTCATTAATTTCTGTGCACAGAACTCTCTGCCGCTGTATTGAACACTGTATAATCATGGCGGCCCTTCTCAACTAATAACCCTGCAATAATACGAGACTGAGTGATGAAAACCAAGCATAGGGGGAATGGCTATGGAGGACGGGAGACAGTGGCGCAGCGGTGGCGGTTCAGAATGAAAAATGGTGAATAATGCAGTGGAATGGTGAAAAAAACAAACAAATAGGGTTTGGTGGTGAAGTGCGTTGTGGACCGTTTGATCGTGGTCCAATGACGAAAATTGACGGTGGAGATTAAAACCGTGAGAATGATATACGAAATGAGTGAAAAACATATGAAACATGAAATTTTAATGCAAAATATGAAACTTTGGACTTTGGTGGAAATGCAAAGGAAATGCGTGAAATGAAATGTAAATACGATGGGAATGATGTACGAGGTGGGACCTACGTGGTGATCGCAAATCGCAATCGGAGACAAGGCGGAGGGATACACATATGACACAAATTTTCCGATGCGATGGCGAATTTTTTTTGTAATATGAAATAAAACCCAAAATTGAGTTTAACAAAGGAAATGGCCCTTTATTATATGAATGGGCAGAGGAAAGAAGTGGAGGGACCGGGGGATCAATCGCAATCGGAGATTGGAGCGGGGGGTAATCGCAGTACGTCTGACAAATGTTGCGATGCGATCGGAGGAGGGATTGCGATCGGGAGATCAGGGAAAGGGATTACGATTGGGCAGAAAGTGCGATTGGAGGGAAGTGCGATGCGATGATTGGAGGTCAGAGCGATGGTGCGATCGAGTCACAATCGCAGAATATCGCGTTGCGATCAATCAGAGGAGTGGGGGTGACCGGAGGACTTGCGATGCGATTGATCGCATCGCAAATATTTGCGATCGATCAATCGCATCTCAAATATTTGCGACGTGATCAATCACATCACAAGTATTTGCGATGAGTAATCAGAGCATTCACAATAGAACATGCGATTTTGTGATTTACGATTATGCGATCGACCCCCAAGGCATTAAGCGCTTGGTCTTGGGTAGGGGTTATGTGGGGAAGTGGTTGAAAGGGACTGGCGGGAAAGGGGCTAAGCCCTATTATAAAGTGGGAAAGTGG
Source organism: Pinus albicaulis (assembly GCA_034641835.2). Lineage (NCBI taxonomy): Eukaryota > Viridiplantae > Streptophyta > Pinopsida > Pinales > Pinaceae > Pinus > Pinus albicaulis. The sequence continues at coordinate 373,533,229 of CM076582.1, forward strand.
GTTTTGAGGCCGTTTTAATTCATTTTAAGGCCTAGGAGGGGAAACGATAAGGGGAACAAATGAAGGTAAGTTTGGAAGAGGGGGAGGGGAAAAATGATGGTTTTGGAGCAGTTTATTCTCATGGTTTCAAAAGAATTTCTGAGTATAAAAAAGGGAACAACAATGAAGATTTGGGATAGAGGACAAGGCAGGAGGCCTTCAAGAGTCTTCAAGAGCCAACACTTTTTAGCAATAAAAATTGTTCCTTGGAGGCTCCAATAAGTTTTTAGCTAGCAGTTGGTATAACAAATTTTATAGCTGCCTAACACTGCTGATAATCTCTTTTACAATAGTAAAAAGTAAAAGGGAAACTCAAACATGAAAATCAAGTGATATAAACAGAAAATTGATTGTTTTTACCACAGTGAAAATTTCTTTTTACAGCTGTTAAAAGGTAAATGTTGCAGTGAAAGTGTATCAGAATGATCAGCAGAGTCAAAGAGTATCCGAGAAAAGATCAATCAGAAACTTGTGCTATTGTAATTTTCCTATCTTATAGTAGTAAAATCAATAAGGAAGCAGTGTGAGAGAGTATCAAGAGGAAAAACAACGTTAAAAGATGAAAAGTGAAAGAGTATCAGTCAAGCAATCCATAAACAAACATCTTCCAAATATGCCAGCAAGCATAAACAACAATGCAACAAACAGTTTTGAGTAGATAGATTAGTTCTATTTTTTCTAGATAAGAGGACAACTTGCTAAGTTGTTAAGCAACTATCCCTCTTAATGTGTAAAGATACTTTTATTTCCTAGAGTTTTTCCTAGATTTCTCTAGGATATTTTGTAATAAACATTTTGTATAAATACTTTAGTTTATGAAGTATTTAGTGTGGAATAAATTTGCTGAGATTATTATAGACAATTTTGCTGGTGCTTTGGAGGTTCATGTGTTGATTTCGTAGCAGCAGTCTGGACAAGAATCAATTGGACTTCATAACTCAGGATTCATGCAATAAGCTAATGAGTAAAGTGATTTATTACTGTCATTTTTTCCTCTTCTGAAGTTTCATTCATTTTCATATATGTGTTCAAATTTGAATGATTAATTAGGAATATTATTTCAGGATTAGTGTAAAAGCTCCCTGTCTTAACTACTTGATCATTTCATTGTTTTCTGCTGATTTCTGGGCTTAGGAATTCTTAATTGCTCCCAATCCCGTTTGACCCCTGCCTCTTTCCTCTTATTTCCGGATCAAAGGATCCTTTACTGCCCTTTATCCTGAAAGCAATCCGTCTCATCCAAACAAACTATTCAAATATCTGAGGGTTATCTACCTTGCCCTGAGTACATTAGCATCCTTTTGGCCTTGTCTTCCAGTTATGCTTGCTACATCTTGACTCCATAGCCCAATGGACTAGTAGATCCCTCTTTAATTTGTCTCCAAGTAATCTTATTTCCCACCAAAATTTCAAACAAAAAACCAATTGCCCAATCATACCTAGCCTAAAATATTAAACAAAAACAAAGTTAAATATGAAAGAGAGAGCCCTCTCTGAAATTTAGGAAGGCTAGATACTAAATTTCCAAAGTAGGTTTGTGGTTACCCCTAGTTTTCTTAAAATTAAAAAAATCCAAAGAGCCCACAATCTTTAGAAATTACTAGGGCGATAACATACTGGCGACCATACTGGGGAGCTAACCACTCTACAGTTTTAAATTTAATCTTGAAGGAAGATTTTAAAATCTATCTTTTATAATTTAAGATTAACTTTAAAGGGTTGTGGGTATTTCATAAATAGACAGTCTGGCTTCTAGGAAAACCCACTATACCAGGTCCAACCCAGATCCTAAGCTTGCAGTTATAGTAGATAACCCAAAAAAGATTGGAAAAAATAAAAAGAAAAAACAGATTGTTAGTTTAGAAACTAAAGTGCCCTTGAGAAAATATAATTCCTTATCCAAAGAATTAGTGAGCTTATCTGATATTGATTTTGATTTCAAGTTTGAAAATTCATTGTTTAGAAACAAATTTGAAACTGATTTAAAGGAAACTGTCATAGATCCTATTTTTACTTCTTTTGTGAATGAGAAACAGAAAATTATTTCAGCATCAACAAAATTAGACAAATATGAAATTCAAAGTCCAGTAGAAAGGGTTAATGTTACATGAATTAAAGACGTTGATGAAGCTATTAAATTAGCCAATTTTTTGTCTCAATTTAAGCCTCTAGTTTCTCAATTATACACCATAGTTTTTCCAGCAGTAGATTCAACTCTGTATGCCACCACTTCATTTTTAGACTCCACTGTCAGTTCACCCACATAACCTTTTAGTCCCGAGTTACCTTTGCAGCCTAGGATTATATATTCATCATATCCTCAATCCACTGTAAGTTCATCTACAGAACCATTTATTCCTGAGTTGCCTTTGCAGCCTAGGATAGTATTTCCATCATTCACTCAGTCCATTGCATCCACCACTTTTATAAACACTACATTTTTTCCATCCAGTTCCATATATATACCAATATCTTTTCCAAGTTCTTCGAATACAGTTTCCAGCACATCAGCTACTATATCCAGCATTGCTCCTATAGTCACTGTTATACCTCCTAGTTCAGGAAAGCTTCAAATCATGGCTGCATGATATGCCCCTCTGGTCTTACCCCAAAAGCTCCATGATATGCCCAAAAATTACCAAAAGGATATCCCATTATTTGATAATTTTTCACAAATTACTGCACAACAACATATCGCCAGAATGACTGATTTTTGTGAGATTTATGAGATAGATGAATCTGATGTCCAAATGAGATTGTTAGCTCAAAGTTTAACTGGAGAAGTAAAAACATGGTTTAGAGGTTTAGGTGCTGGTAGTATAGCGGATTTAGCTGCATTTCATAGAGCATTCATAAATAAATGGGAAAAGAAAAAGAATCCCCTGCAAATTTTATCTGATTTTGATGCTGTAAAAATAGCTCCTAATGAGTCTGTTAAGGATTACTACACCAGATACAACAGTGTTTATAATGCCATCCCTGTTGATCTTAAACCTACCCCCTATTCAGTAATTCTTAAATTTCCAGATGGATTTGATCCAGACATGGCATACCAATTAAGAGAAAGAAATGCTGAAACATTAGAACATATGCAATTAGATGCTGTTGGTGTAGAAATTAATATCCTAGCCAAAAATTCCAGACTTAGGAATGGAAGGAGAGTCAAAATTAAAGAAAATAATTCAAAATTAGATGGTAAATTTGATTATTTTGCTAAAAATTTAGAAAGAGTAGTTGAGAGATTAGACAACATTGAGAAAAAACCACAATGGGATAACCAACCCCAAATCAGAAATCCCAACTACAGAAAAAAAAAAAAACAATCCTAGAACAAAGATCAAGGTCAAAATGGTTTGTAAAACGTTAGTGGAACAAGATCAACATGTAACAAGCTAAGATAAATGGAAACATAACATGCTACATAAACAATGAAACAAAAAACAAAACAACATGCACAAGAAACACGCTTAATAGAGAAAACACACTGATAACTCAAAAACGAAGAGATTTCTCCCTTTATTAGGTGTTGGTGGTATTAGAAGATAGAATGCTAAATCTATTGTAGTGGATTCTTTGAGCTATGAAGCTCCAATGTCCAAGACAAGGGGGTCTCTTCTCCTCAAGTTTTCAGCAAGCCTCTCTTCCCTCTCAAAGGATGGTAGATCAACAGACACGTGGGGAACTCTTCTCTCTTGGATCGAGATGTTGGATGGCCAACAACTGAATCCTTCCAATTCTTTTGCTACTGGACAACACTAGCTGGTTTGTTGATGAGAAATTTTACCAACATAACAATGTGTCTCATATTTCTCTTCCCATGGATGGATTTTATAGACAAATTTCATTTTTCCCTCCCTCTCTTAGTCCAAGATGGATGGTGACACAAGAGTGGGGGTATGATTCCTTTGTGTGTTGCACTAAAGCCTCAAGGTGGCTCAAAGGTGACTGTAGTTGGTTAGGTTGAGTGAGAATATTTTTCTCCAAATGTGCCAAGTGGTCCCATATGGTGACATTCTTCATCCTCAGAACCGCGCAACTATTGAAGGGATAGTTGCGCTCTTTGAGGCTATCACAAGAAAAGCCGCAATGCGCACTTAGGGCCAGTGCTTCCTGTGCGCGATCCAAAATTTTTCCTGCTGACCTTAGGAAAATTTAAATTTTTAGCTCCTATAATTTATTTCTTCCCTGTAAATATTTATTTGTACCTTCTATTTGAAATTTTCTAATGTCTTCTGCCTGTATGATTTTCCAATGTTAACATGAGTCTCAATTTGTTGTGTCCTTGATGGACGAAGGGAAAACTAGAGAGAAGAATGGATAGCCAAGATTCAATGGCCAGATGGACTTGGAGCATTGACATAGGTGGGAGCTGCAGATTGGGAGCCAAAGGACTAAGCAGGTACAGGGTATGACCAAAAGGAGCTGCGAGAGCATGCTACAACTAGATTGTCAGAGTATCTTGTACTAGTGGATGTATGAGGGCCATTATCCCTGGTACAGGAGCCCTAGACTGTTGTATTATATCAATTGGATTAATATAACGGAGTTGGGTTGAAAAATTTAAAAATTTCTCTATATTTTGTATATGTGTGATTTTTGATGTTTATAATCCGCTGTGAAAAGTAGTTCTGTTGAGATTCTTGGTTTGGTAGCATCAGAGTTTTTTAGATTCTATCCTAGACCCAAGATTGTAGAAATTCAACACTGTGGAGGCCCATGGATCTCTACACACACCCTACATGTACCAATGCATCCCTCTGGAGAGTTAGGGCCCCATATAGGGATACCAAACTCAAGATGGGAACCATTTGCAATCCTGCATAAGATCCAATGTGTCCCCTAGCCTTCCAACATAACAATTCATTAAAGTAATTACGTAAAAGATCTTACAAACTGTTATCACCCGAAATTTTTTCAAAACATCATTGTGTCATGTTTGTTTTTGGTCATGGTTCAAATTAAGTTTAGAAGTCAATTTAGGATTTGGTTAAGGGTAGGTTATATTTTTATAAGTTCAAAGGTCATCATTAGGTTCAAATAAAGTCTTTTAAAGGTTCATTCATTGTAAAAAATCCATAATTTCCATTTAGGAATCATTCCATAAAGTTTCAGGTCAAAATTTTGCAATTAGCCAAGAATCCACATTTTCGTAGTGCCACTAGTTCAGAAAATTTGATTTGCACTATGAAAGCGCTAATAGTTTCGTAGCGCAAACTGGGAAAAATACACTGCCGGCACTACAAAAGCACGGTTTTTTAACCGTCTTGTCAATTGAGCTAAAATTTGTTAGAATCCATTGGGAAATGATAGGTTAGTGGTATGATGAGTCAGTTAGTGATGCGATTCAATGTACTTACCTGTATTACAGTCATCATTGTCATGATAGGGTATGAATGAGGCATCATTCAGTTATGAGATGACATTTCAAATTCAAAATATTTCCTAATTTGGTCATTCTTGTTTTATTTGCCTCCATACGAGTTTCTGAGCTCTGAAGTAGTCAAGCCAAAATTTTGGTTATTCCATACAAAGGTTATCTTCATCCTAATCAAGCGAGGCTGTTTCATATACTCAAGAAAGGCAGATATATCCTAATCAAGCGAGGCTGTTTCATATATTCAAGCGAGGATGTTTCATATATTCAAGTGAAGCTGACAGATTTTTTTGAGAAGCATAGCAGAGGAAAAGAAAATTCACAGAGGGGGACATTGCTTAAGATATGAGCCTAAAAATATGAAGGCCATAATTGAAGACCCAACAGTGATGGATGCATTCAACAGAGTAGGTTGTCTTCGGTTTTATGAAAAATTGCAGGGTTGCCACACACAGGTGTCTAAAGAATTTTCCTTGCACTTCAATGGAACAACTACCAAGGTAAGGATGCTAAATGTTTCAATTTCACCAGAGACTATTGCTGCTGTGACAGAGATACCAAGGGTCCAAGAAACTCGGTTTAAAGGTTTCAAATTTTATATGGAGCCATGCAAAGAATTTATGAAACCTGAGTATGTAGATATGGACCTAAATAATGAAATCCCTAGAAGTTGCATCAAGGACACTTATGCAAAGCTGCTGCTCAGTATCCAGAGATATTTTACATGTGAATTACATGTGAAGGTAGATATCATAAGGTCTATACATATCATCTCAAGCTACTTCTGCATTTCATAGGTAAAATTTCACTTGATTTTCCCTTTTACCTGCATAGGAGTCTTGCTAAAATGGCTGATAAAGTACAAGCCAAATATGAAGGTTATGAAACATCCTTGTTTCATCATGGTTTGATGGAGTTTTTGATTTTGAATGAGCTTCAGAAGATAGGCAGGGATCGGTCATCCTTTTTGTTTATGAATGGTTTTGAGTTGGAAACCTTAACTCCTGCTAGAAACCCTAAAACTAAAGGAACTCCTTCACCACCAGTAGCAGAGTCTAGTCAACCTGTGGTTGCAAAACCAAAGGAATTTGTAAAACTAAAGCCAAGGAAACAAGTTGAGAAAAGGATAGAGTAGACACAAATGATTGACACATCAACTCCATCACCTGAAAAACACAAGTTAAAGAGTGTCAAAGAGGCAAAACATAAACAAGTTGCCAGCAAGTAGGAAATCAAGAGAGTGACAAGAAGCCAAGCAGTGGAATTAAAAGGAAAGATAGTTGTTTTAGTTTCAGAGGAAAACCCAGTAATTAAGGGAAATTTAGATGACATCCTTCATGCAATTGATATAGAGGAGACACCCATTATGCAAGCTGACTTCATTGGAGAAGATGAACACAAACAGAAAAATACTAAGTCTGCAAAGAAGCTTGATTTTGAGGGTGAAAATGTTGCCTTCATTTTTCAAGCAAGGAAACCTTTAACTAGGCATGCTAAGAAACTGAAGGAAGGCAACAAGGAAGTTCAAGAAACTATTGAAACAAAAAAAGCCCCTGAAGAAGTGGTTGATCTCTCCTCACCTACAGTAGTGCATGCAGCTAGCAAAACAAATAAGGGAAAAGAAGAAATGAAAGAGTGTTAACATCTTGAAGAGAAATTGAGGTTAGAAAACCAAGAAATTGCTATGATGAGAAAGAGGGTCAGAAAGCACAGTATTGAGAAAACATAGTTTAAAAGAATGAAGACACTGTGGGAAGGTCAAACTGGTTCTAGGTCTGAAACCCCAAGCAGTGCAGAACAATTTTTCACATGGACAGTTCCAGCCATCAAGGAAGATAAATTTATCAGAGTAATAAATACTCACTTGAGAGCCAGTAATAGAAGACTTAGAGATCAAGTGGAGGACTTGGAGCAACAACTAAAATTGAATCAGGATGATTTAAAGAACAAAGGTGCATAAAGACAATCATTAAAATGTCAAAAGCTAAATCAAGTGAAAATTAAGAAGGAACCTCATGAAAGTTGTGTTTTTTAGTTCATATGACTTTTTGATTTGATGAAACCAGTGTTATTTTGAGTTTTGGCACATTTATGGTTTTCATTTTGAAAAAAATTGGACAAAACTTCTCACTCAAGAGTTTCATAGCGCAAACAGTGTAAAAAGAGTGAAAAGTGCTACGAAACTACTGTAGTAGTTTTTTTCACTCTTTCTTATACATTTTTGAAGGGAAAAAATATGAATTATGACTTGAAATTTCTAGGGAGGATGTATTAAATGATAATGAAGATAATCCTGGAGGAAAGAAATCAAAATTTTGAAGGAAAAGAGGTAAAAAAGTTGCGCTATCAAAAGCGCTATGAAACTGTGTTGTTTTCGTAGCATAGGTCTATTTCAGCTCATTTGAACAATTTGATGATGGTTTTGGACAGCTGGAAATTAGGGAGGATTTTGGGCAGGTGTTACTTCAGTTTCTAATAAAAAATAATCTCGAAATGATTAGTTTATGATGGTCAGAGTGTCTCAAGAGTGCAAAGGACCCTATACCTAGAAAACAGGGGACTCTTTCCTACTTTGATGGAGGTTAGCATTATGGTCATTGAGATTTGAAGCCAATCATCTAGATTCGACCAGGTGTTAATACATTTGGCAAAGAATGTAATCTAATTAAGATAAGGTTGTTAGAGATAGGTTATTAAGAGTTTGAATCCTATTTTTAATAGGACTTGTTGTGGTGGATTCGACACACGGGTGTACGAAATTGCACGAGCTTATAGAGTGTGGTATACTCTCTAAACTATTTGTAACAGGCAGTATGTTCGGGGAGCTCAAAAGCATAAACTTAAATGAAATAATATGCTGAAGTATGCTCTGGTTAAAAAAAAACTAAAACTAAAAACACAAAATAAGCTATATAGAGAGTTCCAAACAGTAATAATGCAAATGATGGCTCGATGGCCTGTTCTTATTAAATGTTTGGAATAAAAGAAAATCTTACCCACTTGCCAAAGGGCCCCTAGGCAACGACTCTAGGTCCCGATGCAAGGATGTTTTTCTTTCAAGTTCTGCCTCTGATATAGTCTAACTCTCTCTCTCTGCTGTGGTGGACTAAGATGTTGGGTGGCAAACTATTGAGTCCTCTTTAGCTCCAGCTCCGGGTCACACACAATGCTGGTGTTGCTTGGGAAACTTTGGCTAGCATGACCTTGTGATCACCATTTTTTCATCTCTTGGTGGGTTTATATAGGTGAGCTTCAAATCCTCCTTCCCTCCCTTGGTACATGATGGATGGTGACCCAAGGGAGAGGTGTGATTCCATTGTGTTCTCACATAATGTCTAAGGAGGTGCTGGTGTCTGTCCTTAGGCGGATTTCACATAAGGAGTAACTGTCCTTTGCTTGTAGTGGTCTCGGAAAGTGACTTTTTTCCATTTCCAAGAATGTGTGCTTGTCGGGAAAAAGGGCACGCAAAAGGCGCTCTTCTTGAAAAAAAAAGTGCGCATTTGAGCATTTATGACTAGTTCAAATATGATTTTCTCAAAACCTTAGAGATTTTAAATACTTCTTGATTCCATAATGTATTCCTGTCCTGTAAATCCTTAGGCTCGACATTAATTGATGACATCTTCTGCTGTACGATTTTCCAGTGTTAACAGTTTCCCCTTAATGTGTGAGGTCTAGGAAGAACTGTATAGCCGAAATACATCATAGTTTCTTTTCTGTATCGTACGCAGAGAGAGAGAGAGAGAGAGAGAGAGAGAGAGAGAGAGAGAGAGAGAGAGAGAGAGAGAGGCCTGCATGTACTTTTGGAATAGACAACACCTTGCATTGTTTCCAAGATAACCATGGCCTAAGGGACCCCCTGCAAGCAGACAAAATATACAACATATTTACAAAATTTCAACGAGGCAGGCATGTCCCATGCTCATGATGCTATGGCTAGTTAAACAAAATTGACAGATACATGTGCTGTCTGTGTCACTAATGTGGTAGTGATGCTGGTGGTTGTTGATGACGACTGTTGACGCCCTCAGGGGCATTTTTTCTTTGACGATAGGTGGAATGTTGTACCCATATGCGTAATCTTGGTATGGCATATCATTGCACAATGTATGCATATGTACTGGCTGGGACCTTCCCGTGTAAGCATTGTTGTCAGAGACGCTTATAAAGGCAAGGGTCTTCGACAGATCTTGATCAAAGTGCAATGGTTGTAAGGTACGATACCATTGTGACATGAAAATGTTTGCTGTAGTCGAATGTCAAGAGGATCGATGACATCTATGGACAATGATGTCTCCCATAGTGTCACCCGAGGATACCCCTTTGCATGGGGAGGGGTCATCTAAGGTACTGCTTCCTTTTTTGAAAAGAGGCATTGAGGTCGACAAAAAGGAAGTCTTAACCGAACCGTGATGGGTTTAACATAGGCATGTTGGTGAGCGTTAGCTGAAAACGGATGATGGGGATTCAGTGGTCCGAGGTCGAAGTAGACTTGAGTAGCTTGGTGGCAGTCATAGGTATTTATGAAGGGAAAAGTCCCTGGAGTCAACAAGACCTCTAGGGCTGGTAGGAACCGGCTATGATTGTCGTAATGGTGCGTGCATGGAGGGGGGGGGGGGGAATACTTCGACCAAGGGAGATGGGGGACTGCTGCCATGGGAGAAAAGGTGAAATATGAGAGTGAAGTGGCAAAGGGCATTGTTTGCGGTCTTTGTACACTTACCAAAAGAATAAAATAATGGGGTTTGGTTTGTACAAAACACAGAGACAGGTACCCCAAAAAATGAAAGAGGGTCTCTCACTAAAGGTGTGAGGACGGTGTTTTGCTGGGGGTAGGGGTCTTATTGGTTGGTCTCATGTGCGGGGTTGATGAAGTAGAATATGTCGCAGATGGGAGTATGCTGATGGAGGTATGGTGGGCCAAATGCGGTGCGCGGAGGTGCGCTTTCATTCCGCTTGTACAACCCAATCGTTCGAGAAGGTGGTTGAGTTTAAATGGTGAACTTGACCTTATGCATGATGTGTGGATGGGCATGAGGTGCTTCCCGGACTAAAATGGTATGGACATGGTGTCACTTGTGGGGTGATGTATGGTATACTTTGGATGACAATCGCCATGGAGGGGAGGTTCTACCGACCATCGAGGATGTTTATCATATGCAGGGTGAGGTGATGATAATCATGGTCGGGTATGAGGACCCTATGGTTTATTTCTAATGGAGAAATGATGTCAAGGTATGCAAAGTTTTTTGGGACTCTATCATGCTGAGGGTAGAATGATACCTGCTTCGGAACTTTCAGTGGGTGGTGTTGTGTATGGTTTGCGGGTTCTTCCTGCAAAAAACAACTACCTCAAGTGAAAGCATCTTCTTTTCATCCAATATTATTGAAAAACATGAATTTTGGAAAGGAAGATGGGAGGGTGCATACCTGCCGGTGCTTGAAAAAATGTTTCTTCGGAAAGCGAATTTGGGGCATCGCTTTCGTTCGTCATGGTATACTAATGATAGTGCAATTGACGGTTTTCAGAACAGACCTTCGAAGTTCTAGAAAAGGGCGATAAATAAGGGATTATGGCCCTAATCCTATTCATTTGTACTTGCTGAGTTTTGGGAGATCAGAGCTGATAGCAGAGCCTTTCTTGTCGTTGCGGTCAGCATGTGTACTGGGGATTAGCAATATTATGCCGAGGTAACTTCCATGACGTCCTACATTTCAATTTTTTCAGTTTGGTGATGCCGGGGGCCGTACAAATTGGGTTTGTACGGCCTAAAAGGGGATTTTTGCCCTAGATTGCGTGAGCGATCTAGGCAAAGAGGCACCCCCCTTGTGCCTATTTTTGAGGTGCAGCCATGCGAAGGCACACTTTTCCTTGCTTTTTGCATGCAAGGGCGCGCCTATGAAAAAAACAGGCGTGCAAGGGTGCGCCTGTCTGAGAGATAGGCGCACAAGGGCAGTGTTTTTGAAAAACTTGGGTTTTTTGCTATCCTTGTTTGATGTTTCTCCTCTGTACTGATGGGTGCTTGTTTCTTGGTAGGTTGGTGTGGAGAGAACAAGATTGGCCTGAGATCTGGACTGCTCTGGATGTTGATGCTGGGGCGTGTCGTCAGTTGGCCGCATAGGGCCTTCTAAAATTTGCTGAAACGAGTTCCTTTGGTCACAGGACCAATTGTTACGCTATATCATACAACATTGGCGCAGGAGGCACAAAATTTTTGTCCTGAGGGGTAAGAACTTGATTATCTTTCCAGAGATGGATATATACTTTGTGACTGGATTACTACCTTAGGGCGAGGCGCTGAGGTATCCACTTCCTGCTGGACGAGTGAACCTAGACAGGTTCCGAAGGAGGCATTGCGGTGGTGTGACTCTTACTGAGGGGTGCATCAATATTGTATCAGTGACAGATGTGGCCGAGCGGTGTGCTCTGGCGATTATTGTGCAACTGGCGGGGTCTTTTGCTCCACATCGGGCATCGGGCCCGCAGGTGGGAGTTTTACGCCACTTGAGGAACGGGCATTTTTTCGATTTTTCTCATTTCTGTTTTGATGGTATGGTGTCGCAAATGAACAGGGTCCAACGTGGATCCAAATCATTTGTGTCTGCTAGCATCTTATGCAGCATTATGTACGAGAGGGTTGTGCTTCTGAGGCCCATGGTGGCTATGCCTATTGGGGGGCTGAGGGAGCCACGCATGAGGAGGTGGGCTTCGATGATGCCACGCGGCGGTGGTGGCGTGGTGGGTCGTTATTGGAATGACATGATGGAGGCCTGGTTTGAGGCAAATCTGCAAATTTTTTTACCATACCCGTACGTGGGGATAGACTTTCAAGGTGATCCAGATATTGGTCTCCCTTTCGGTTATGTTTGGGGTCCCGCAGGTACGTGATATATTTCTACATTTGTTTGATTTTTTATGTACTTGAGTGTTTTTTACTATCACAGAAATCCTTTTGGTTACTCGTGCAGATGTTGGCGAGGTGGGACGCCTAGTGGCCCGACTGGTGGGTCACGATCCTCTACCACGACCGCTGGGTGGTCGGGGAGGAGGTGCCGTAGGTGGACTTGGCAGGGGTGCCGGTGGACCTGGCGGGGATGGTGCTGGACCTTTTGGTGAGGGCAGAAGCTGAGGTGCGCATCGTAGTAGTTACGACTCAGGTGGAGGCTCTAGAGCATTTTCGGGGTCGAGTGGACCGTTTGACCCACAGGATCCCTGCCCGAGGTTTTATGGATGACTTCGAGGAGGCATGGATAGAGACAGTGATGGCCCGCAAGAGGGACTACTAGCCTACTCTACAATGGGTAGCTATCGCAGTGGCGACAACAACGCCGGTGGTGGCACTAGGAGCAGTGGTGGGCCCAGGTGTTCCTCTTGAGGGGGCACACCCTAGAGTAGATTTGTACACAGGGAAAGCACACGTTATGAGGATGCTTCCCTTATTTTTGACGACCGTTGTACTTTTGGGCTAGCCAAGGGGCAAGTGATACTATTTTTGTACTCTGATACACATATTTTTTGATATATATATCAAAGATATTTTTTGTAGCTCTACTTGGTGTGCTATCTATTTCAGTTTATGCATTTTGTGTTATGTTGATGGATATATATGTTTTTGGTTTTTTATGTATGGTGGTCTATTCACGATGCATTCCAGTCTAGGATATTGTTAGCTATGTGATTAGCTGTTTGGTTTTGATTCCTTGATACATGTGAGAATGTAATGTAATCAAACTGTGTGCATAATCTTCTGGCACGAAAATATTTTCTAAATAGGTTTGCGTCTCTAGTTTCAAATATTTGGTTTAACTGTGATACCACTAACTGGGAATCTAGGTAGACATGCATATGGCAGATGCCCTGATGTAGGGCCTCGCACATAAGTCCGATAACGACGTCATATTCTACCTGATTATTGGTTGCTGATCCGATGCATGCACCGTTTGAACACAGTGGTGATTGGTCAGGGTAGTAGATGACCCAGGTGGTTGCGGCTAAGTTTTGAGACCATCGCGATGCTCCATCAACAAATCCGAAATAAGGTTCAAGTTGGTGATCCATGGTGATATTTTGAGCGTGTTTAGTTTTTTGGGTCAAAAATATTTTGGTATTGGGATTTTTGTGTACTCTAACTCTAGGGGATAAGGGCTACAGGGGCCCTTATGGGTAGAATTTATTGAGGTAAAGGCCATTGACGGGGTTAGTGAGGTAGGTCATGTTCTGTTCCGTCAAGATGTATGCCCCCTGCCGGAGACAATTTTTGATGATATAGGGCCCTTTCCACAAGGTTTCAAACTTTCCTGGCCCTAAGTCTTCTTTTGAAACATCATAGAGAAGGACTAGCTCTCCCTCGGTAAATGAGCGAGGGGTGATGTGGTGATCGAATGATGCTTTTACCCTTTTTTTAAGGGCCTCGTTGTGTTGCAGGGATTGTCGCCTATTTTTTTCAACTAGATCTAGTTGTACTAAGCGTTGTTCTAGAGACTGGGTGTCATCAAGGAGTTAGATGGTGGTATGCAAGTTTGGGATTTTGTGAAAATCTATGCAAAGGTGTAAGGTGCCGTGGTCTTTTGTGACAGGAATAAAGAGAACTTCCTTTGACGAGGGGGGGGGGGTTGAAATTCTATTTTGGGCGTGCGATGACACAAGTCGTATGTGATGAATTGTATCGTTGGCATGTTGTGGGGGAAGGATCTCAGTAATGGAGTCCCGTGTGAGGCGATGTTTGTCTTTCCCGCTAGGATAGTCAATTCCTGGTAGGTGGAACTTGTTTTTATTACAGAGGTGCCTGAATGCTTGTAGCAGCGGGCGTTCTTCCGGCGCGTGATTATGACTGGTGCAAATGGTGTAGGGTATCATAGCGCCGATGGAGTATATAGTGTGAGATTCTACACTACTCGATGTTCTAGACATGGAAACTTGGAAAGGGTCTGTTGTGGACCAAGTCGTCTTCTGTTTCCATTTTTGCGTCGTAGGTTGAAACTTGCCTCCATTTTTGGTGGGCGGTTGAATTAATGCCGATCTAGCTGCTCTCAGCTTGGGGAGATGCATGCACTTAAATGTATGATGAAAGTGTGAGAAAATTCGGCAGTAAGTGCGTGTGATCTTCTCTTGATTAGAGAGAAGTTTTTGAGGAAGAGGCGAGATTATGCAGAGACTATTTGCAAGGGGTTTGAGTTCTCTGCATTGGTTGATTCGGTGATCGTTTAGATCACATAGGCCGCATGTTATATTAGGTTTTGCCTAGGGCACATGTGGTCTTATCAGGCTTGAAACACCATTGTGGTGGTGGGGACATTGAGCTGGCGAAATATATTTTATGCCATTCTTGGAGATCGTTCATCCTCTTTTCTATGAAATTAATCATGTCGATAGAGGGACGGATCTGTGAGACATAAGTACAATGTCGGTCATAATGATTACCCTGACATATCAAGAAAAATGTCCGTGATATGGGGGTACCATCGTGCGTGGTCTGAGGCCGGGCAGGGTACCATCGTCGTAATGCTGCTAAGTCAGGGAAGTGGACTACTATATGGTCCGTATTCTTGCATATCGTGCATGCGGGTGGGTTTCGTGAAGTGCCTGTAGGGGTAACTATGGGTTCCCTGCTAGGCTGTTCTTTGGCTGACAAGCACATGATAGAGTTGCTCATATCCTTTGCTTGGGTCATGGAGTTGCCAATGGATTTGGCATCCATATCATCTTCTTGGGAAAGACGAACTATGGCTGAGCGGAGGCTAGCAAGGGCTAGCCGAAAGCGAGATATGTAGTGACAATCCTCCAATAGGTGATTATCGGCGCATAACAGGCATGTGAATTGGGCTACCCGTAGCCCCACGTAGTAAAATATTTCGATTGGATACCATATGTGAATGAGTTCTAATGCAGCACACTCTTCGAGGTAGTGTCCACGTTCATCGCATAGCGTGCAACGTATAATGGCAATTACTGGGGGGCGCTCTACGTATTGGTCCTCTTCTTGTAAGTATAGGATGGTATGCGACCCGTCATTGATAGACTGGATGGAGGGATCCTCTTGATGGGATCGCTCGATCGCGTGTAAGGTGTCCCTATACCGTGGTATTTCTGGACAATGGTGGGTATAATGCCCATAGGTGTCACAGAGGCCGCATGCATGATTGGTACGCAGCGGTTTGCCTGTACTTTTGGTGGCAAGTTCCTTTTTATGGGAATGTCATTTTGCGGTGCCTACCTCGTAGCCGAGGAGTGGTTTTTATTCATCCAACTCTGGGCATATGCGGGTAGGGTGTCCGGTGACATCAAATATAGCGCAGGCTGATGACTCCCTCTGCATGGTGGGGGTCACCACTTTCTTTCCTTTCTTGGCAATTTTCTTTATCGTGGTCACTGGTTTTGCAGTGGGAATTTCCCTTGCGGGGGTGGTTTTGACTGATACTTGGGTAGGTTGGGGGTCCTCGGGACCGAGGGGCTTTAACCCAAACGCAGTAACGTTGGTAGCTGGTGTTCCTCGAGGAGGGACAAGATACCATACTAGGAATGCCAATGATATATTGGGTAATACCAGTGTTTCCAAGACCTGCTGGGAGGTGAAGCCAGGAGGTGGGTAGAGGAAAGGAGTTTGGGAGGCGGCATAGACTAGGGAGGCTGCAGTGGCTGATGCATTGGTTTCGTTACTGCTTGAGTCCGTGTCCTGACTAACCTTGGTGATTGATGTGGACATCATGCATACCAGGGCCCCTGTGGCATCAGGCGATACCTCAGGGATAATAGGAGGATCTCCTAGGAATGACCCTAGGACGGACGACGATTTGAATTGGCCCAAGCCATATTATTGATACCATAGAAGACCATCTGTGGTTGTATCTACATAGGGTAGAACCATATCTGTGTTGGTCAAGGGATGCTTTTCAGTGTGCATCAGCTGGTCTACTGTGATGATTCGATCCTCGTGGGGGAACATCATGATGCGGAAAACAGAGGATGCTATGGCAGACATGGCATACATGTAACTCCGCCCAAGGAGTATATTGTAATCCAAGTGAGCATCCAAGAATTCGATGTCTACGTGGACCGTCTTGCTGGCTAAGGAGACCGATACATTTTGGAAGAGGCCGACGGGGGTCGAGGGACGACCGTCATATACTCTAAGTGTGATGACGTAAGGTTTGAGTTCGGGGGCTCCTAAATTCTGCCATACATTTTTCGACATGATGCATGTGGATGCACCCTCGTCAATGACACATCAGTGAATAGTGATATTCTGTACCGATACTGGTATCTGGAAGGTGACCATGGAGGGAAGCCTAGGGGTGGCTTTGTCTAGGTCGAAAGCCATCATGCACGTGTTGGCAGGGTTGACGGTGCCTAATGTGGAAAGTAGGGATTTCCGTTGCTTTGGGCACGACTGCAGTACTTCCAAAGTAGACATTGCAGCAAGTGACCGAGCTAAATCATCTACGATGCTGTAATTGTGGGCTTCTTTGGAGTAGTTACCTGCTCGCCTATTAGGCCCTTTTACCATTTTTGGCAATGGTTCCAAAGGAATATTTGGAATGGTTAAAGGTGCAGTTGGTGTGCTCGTAATATCCCCTGACGTACTGGTGTCTGGTGGGGTGTCGTAGTTGCGATTCCGAGTTTGGAAAGACATTTCTTCCCCATCCATGTAAATTTCATGGTTGTTTTTCTCGAAATCGTTGGGGTTTTGCTGTTGAGTGCTGATCGTTCCTTGGTGGGGGAAGGGTTCTTGCATAACCACAGTTGTCTGGGAAGATCCTCCTTGTCCTCGGTTACTCTGAAGCTTTTTAAGCTCAGGGAGTTCGGGACAATGGTGAGTATAGTGCCCATACTCACCACATATTGAACAAGAATGGTTTTTTCGTAGAGGTGGCCTTTTGCCTTGCTTTTAGGCATTGCTTGGCTCCTGGTTCTGATTCCGGTTGGAGTTACCTCTAGCCTGGGATTGCGGTGGGCGCTGTTGGTTGCTGCCCCCTTGTCCAGGATTCCCTTTGGGCTTGTTTTTTACCTTTCTTTTAACCATGTTAGAAGGGTAGTTCTCCTGATCATACTGGTGTGGTTGATTTTGGGACGACTGCACAAATTTCACCTGTGCATTGTTTTTTGTAGGTGGGTTATGTGCTTGGGACTGAACATATTGCTGTCCCATGTTTGCACCTGGCCGTTGGGGGGGAGTTCTTTCGTCAGTTTTTCTTCCTGCGTACTGGGTCCCCTCAGCCAGAGGATAAGTTCCTCCTTGGTGATAAGCTATCGCCCTATTAGTCAAATTTTGCTGCTGCATGTGATGACTTTGAAATCTGGGTTGAGACATGCTTTGGGTAGACCCATGTGTGTAACCGGGATTTTGACTGCTGCTAACTAGGTACCCTTGGGTCATTGACCCAATAAGTTTGTCTGCAGAGTTCAACGCGCCTGGAAATTCTTGATAAGATTGCAGGCGCGGGGCGTTGGGTAGGATATTGTATATGTATCCTGATTACATGTAGATCAGTGCAAGATGTTGGGATTTACTGATTACGTCCTCTTCGGATGTGGGGTTACGTTGCACCACATACTTTGAAATCTCCACCGTGAGAGTTTTCAAGAATAAATCTAAAAGGACTCGGTCATCGAGTTTTGCTTTGCATAAACTGCTACGCCTTCTCCACTCATGGAGATGTTCTGAAATATGGGTAGAGGAGGATTGTCTGAAATGAATCAGTAACTCCATTCCCGAATCGTGGTGAATGGGTAGCTGAAAATATGTGAGGAACGCGGTAGCGAAGGCACTAAAGGTTCTATGTGAAGCAGGAGTTTTCTCCACGTACCATTTCGTGGCCATTCCTATGAGAGTGCGTTGAAATAGCCTCAACCGAATAGTATCGTCAATGATGCTATTCGATGAGCACCATAGGTGAAAGGTCATTATATGATTTCCTAGGTCTTCTGCTTGCTTGCCTTCAAAATTTGGTATGTATGAAGGGAGCTTCGTGGGCATGGGAGGCCAATTGGGGTTGTGTGCGATGGGGTCATTGGTGAGCTTGGTCAAATCCGGTAGATTTAACGCCGCTAAGAAGGGTGATGCCATGGAAACGTGTGAAGACACGAAGTTCTGGTTAGAACGAGGGTTAGTCTGTGACTTACCCTGTTGTGAATTCAGATGGCTTCCCATATAGGATGAACTCCCCTGCCCCCCACGGGACGAGGGGGAAGTGGTGTGTGGTGTGGTGTTGGGGGACCGAGTAGGGTTCCCAACTAAGGTTGCTCCAAGAAAGGAGGAACCAACCACTGTAGCAATGTTCCGTCTTTGACGCCTAAACGGAGAAAGACCTAGAACCCCTCTCAGTAATGGGGGGAGGTCACTAAAGACGCCTGGACCGATGAGGTTCCGTTGGAACCATTTGAGTGTCGACCAGGTTAGGTTTTGGAAAAATATTTTGAGGGGATCGAGTCTGTGATCACGACAAATTTATGGCCACATACATAAAACAAAGCGAAAATGAAATGAATTTTCCTTTAACTTAATCTATGTGATCAATCAAGCAAAAAATGGTTTTGTTTGTTTGCGCATGATACCCAAAATCCTAGAAGACTTAATACGTCCTCACACACTCAAAAGTAACTGGGCCTTGAGATGATTTCTTGCGAGTGCTGGCACAACATCCCGTAAGAGTTGGGGACGCCCCCAATCAACCAAAGAGAATCAACCAAGGTAAGGGGAGAGGGTCTGGCGCTTGCCTGCACCGTCACTTATAGGGTAAAGGATGCCCTAGTTTTGGCCACTAAGAACCACCATCCCATGTGAATGTTCGAGTCCTTGGCTTCTTGGTAGTCAGCTAACAGTACCGAGTATCAGCCGGGTCAGGTAGCCCCAACTGATACCGCACGCACTGCGCCTAAGCCTAACCCCCTTTGAATTAGGTCTCTGCCGCGCTTGGGTTTTATTTTTTGTGGGCTGATAGGTGGATTTTAAAGCTACCTAAAAACACAACTTCTATGTTTCAAATGTGAAGTGTGATCAAGGCAACTTATCGGATTCCTACCCCCTTGATCCTAACTTAATCTATAACTTCTCTTGTGGCCCCTGTGGGGAGAATTTAGTGAGTTGATTTAAGTTATTTTTAGGTGGCTTTATTTTCTTAGTGGGTTAATGTGTGTGAGTGTATGGTGAACAATCTCATAATTTGAACATATGGATATCGGTGATCCGTTACAAAAGTCCCCTAGTTAAACTATGTGACGTTGTTCCTTGCTCAAATAGAAAGCATTTGCAGATAATGGGCCACTTCCAAAACCTCCTAGTTAGTCTATGTGAGTGACTAAAGGGAGATGGCGAATCACAAATGTAGAGTGTTCATATGCTTGTCTAGGGTCACCAAATGGTGCAAAGACAACAAAGATTACTTGCTCTAATTGGCGATTCAATCCTAGTCCCACAATTTCCTAAATGCAAAAATTGAATTTAAACTAAACAATTTCTACACTAGCTTATCCATGTGTGGTCATGAGCCACTTACTTGGACTAGTTAAGCTAAGTGTGCATACTAGAATGTGCAAAAAACATAAATTTTTCGGAAAGCAATGGTTAATTTTCCCCCTAATTAAACTATGTGAAAACTTTTTTGCAAAAACCAACTTAAATGAAAACTAACTAAATGCCTACGAAAAGCAGCAAAAAATCAGTTCTCAGAAGCTGTGGGGTATCAACACAGGTGTTGGAAGATACATTAGGGGTTGCCCAACAAAATTACAAGCAGAAAAAATGTAGAAAATAGGGAGAAAAAATCTCTCTGCAATTTGCGCGCAAAAAACCTTAACAGGTGCGCCTCCCTGCACGCAAGTCACTCCTGAACGCGCGCAATGCGCCTTTGTGTGAAAAAACTGTACGCAAAAGTCCTGCAAGTAAAATATTAGGAGCTGCCTTCTTCAGTCTGTCACCTTAGTGAGTCTAGGGATTGCAAGATGGGTTAGAGGAGTGTCAACTCCACTCCAACATAGACAAAGGGTCTCCTACAAAATATGGCACAACCACATAAACTTGAAACACGTCAGTGGAGTCGCCAATCCTGTTGTGGTGGATTCGACACACAGGTGTATGGAATCGCACGAGTTTAGAGAGTATGGTCTACTCTCTAAACTATTGGTAATAGGCAATATGTGGGGGGAGCTCAAAAGCATAAACTTAAATGAAACAATATGCTGAAGTATGCTCTTGTTAAAAAAAAACTAAAACTAAAAACACAAAATAAGCTATATAGAGAGTTCCAAACAGTAATGCAAACAATGGCTCGATGGCCTCTTCTTTTTAAATGTTTAGAATAAAAGAAAATCTTACCCACTTGCCAAAGGGTCCCTAGGCAACAGCTCTAGGTCCCGATGCAAGGATGTTTGTCTTTCAAGTTCTACCTCTAATGCAGTCTAACTCTCTCTCTCTGCTGTGGTGGACTAAGATGTTGAGTGGCCAACTATCGAGTCCTCTTTAGCTCCAGCTCCGGGTCACACACAATGCTGGTGTTGCTTAGGCAACTTTGGCCAGCATAACCTTGTGATCACCATTTGTTCATCTCTTGGTGGGTTTATATAGGTGAGCTTCAAATCCTCCTTCCCTCCCTTGGCACATGATGGATGGTGACCCAAGGGAGAGGTGTGATTCCATTGTGTGCTCAAATATTATTTTGTGTGCTCACATAATGTCTAAGGAGGCGCTGGTGGCTGTCCTTACGCGGCTTTCACATAAAGCGTAACTTTCCTTTGCTTGCAGTGGTCCCAGAAAGTGACTTTTTTCCATTTCCAGGAATGCACGCTTTTCGAGCAAAAGGGCAAGTAGAAGGTGCTTTTCTTGAAGGAAAAAGCGCGCATTTGAGCATTTATGACTAGTTCAAATCTGATTTTCTCAAAACCTTAGAGATTTTAAATACTTCTTGATTCCATAATGTATTCCTGTCCTGTAAATCCTTAGGCTCGACATTAATTGATGTCGTCGCTATTGTACGATTTTCCAGTTTTAACACAAGTCATAGTTCCAAAATAGTCAGAATTGGACAAGGCACATCAGAGA
This sequence comes from Pinus albicaulis, assembly GCA_034641835.2. Classification (NCBI taxonomy): domain Eukaryota; kingdom Viridiplantae; phylum Streptophyta; class Pinopsida; order Pinales; family Pinaceae; genus Pinus; species Pinus albicaulis. Next base: position 373,554,676 of record CM076582.1, read on the forward strand.
AAGAGCCTATGGATTTACTTGTGAGTAGACAGGTTCTCAAGATGGATTTCACCAAAGACATTTGATGCCATGGGGCATTCTGTGTATCATATTCCTAACCCTATTCCTTGTAAATTTTGTTTAAGTAGTTTTATTTCATGAATAAATTGTTATTTATGTTTCCTAAAATAAAATTTCCATTTATGTACTTGATTTTATTCGATGATATTTTGAATGGATAATGCTAATCTATATCATTGGTTGGTGGATGCAGATTCCAAGTCCTTGCATACTATCACTTCATATCTAGCATGCATCCCCATATGGAGCCAAATGTTGAACACTAGAGTGGCACTTGATGAAAATGAGAAGACTCCATGCCTAAGGATGAACCAGAAGACATTTGTACCATCAGATATCATCAGTTCAATAGAGTTTTTCAACTCTATTTCTATTTCTCAACATCTTTCTCTGATGCATAGATTCCACGCCTTATGGAGAATTGTAATAAGTGATGTTAGTAATGATGAATTTGAGTCAGTATTGACTCTGTAACAGGCTTAGGATGTTGGGACTCGATCAACAAGCGAGTACACCTTGGAGTGTTTTTTTTACTTGGTTAATTATTCCTTCTTTTTAGCGATGAATAATTTTCTAGGTTTTTTCACTCATTGCATTGCTCCAAAGTCGAGGTGATAGCTTGAAGGATGAGCCCCTGACGCATCTTAGAGTCTAAAGTCAATGACATTACCATACTAGATCACACAAAAAATTTCGTGGAATTTGGTTAGGTCTAGGTAGTAATTTTTTAATTTTTTAGATTACCCGCAAGTCAAAAACTACAATTAAATTTGTAGTTGGATTGTAATAAGTGTTGTCTAGAGAAGTTGTATAGGGTATGAGTAATCAAAATTACACCTCTCACACTCAACTTTCTACTATGACACACTTTGAGGGGTTAATAATAAGTTTTGGACCCTCAAAACCCACATTTCCTAAGTTTAGTGGAAATTGTGGCATTTAATTAAACTAGAACTAAAAAAAAATAGAGAGAAATAAATTATTCCATGTGACAAAATGACGTGGAAATGACTTGGAAATTATCCTAAGGCAAAGGTTGAGTCAACGAACATGTGGAGGATCACTGAGCACTCTGCATCATTAATTCATCATTTATTTATGTAAAATCGAATTTTCCAGAGACAAAGTAGCACTTACACTCAAGAAAAATCGAATTTACTAGAGGTCGTTGAGCATAAAAGGAATATTCTACTGGATCAGTTGACAAAAAACCAAGTGGGGACCTATTCTCACGAGCTATCTGGAGTGTGACAACACTCAACACTGCACTCAGAGGATTTATGCTATTTGCACTGCGCAGTCACTCAGAGACACCACGCAGTTCTTAGGGACCTACACAGAAGATCACTGGGGTCAGCTACAGGTATGGTTTCAGTTGGTTCGAGTTTGCAGTCACGGACTCAGTCTAGCATGGGACTTCCTCTAGCTTATGGATAAGTTCACTAGATCATATGGGAATTCAATTTCCTCAGGTGTGCGCAAAGAAATTTGATTTTTCTTTGGGTGTCTCAATCTTCTCCATATGGAACTTGGCTTACCTTTACTCAGGTTTTGCTTCAAGTTCACTTCTCATATGCATTCGTCCTTGGGAATTGCACCTGAATCTCTATATAACAAAGCCATTGGCTATTGTATTGTATGATGTTATGAGCTATTGGGCTTGAGGAAACTCTGCCATTTTTGTATATCAAATCAAGACGTTGGGGCTATTTAGCGGATGTTCTCTTGGCGTTATGAGGTGATTTCTTTCCATACTATTGCTATTGTGTTTGAATTCATTTACATGTTTGATCAGTATTAGTTTATATTTGCCATCTAACTTGGATTGATACATGCAAGCTATCTTGCATGCATCATTGATTTAGAGTAGTATTCTAGAAATAAGCTTTCCAAGTCATTTTTGGAGGAATGTTTGGTTTATCCTATTCATTATGATGCTCTAATTGTTTTGCAAGCTGATATTTGTTCAAGTGTGTAGGGAAAATCTATTTGTATTGTATGCAGGAAATCCATCCGGGTGTGGGAAAAGTCTCACATAGACCAACTCACTCGTAGATTCAAAGTGATCCAAGACTCAACTATCTTCAACCCCAAGGCTTTCATCAAAGGAAGACCAAGGGGGAGTTTTTCTTGTTCTCTAACTACTTGATCATCTACTTCAAATTTTAAAATCTAAAAATTTCCTTTTGTAGAGCGTTTTAAAGTCATGTTTGCTACTTTAAGAGCGTTTTCTAGACTAGGCAAGAATCAGGGTTCGCTCCCATTTCTTGGGCTAGTGTCTTTGTATATTAATTTGTACTTTAGATCTTGTTTATTTCGATCTAACATTTGATTTTCTTTCGTAGCCCATAAGCTTGAGCGTGAACAACGAGGAGCTTGAGGAAAAGATGGCGAAAAACTATTGATCTTCCTTGCATACAAAGCCTTCCATTACCTCAACATCGAATTTTAGGGAGGTCGTAAGCACCCATAGGACAGCGGCAACATGATCTTTGTCGTGGGCCTTGGAGCCTTGTAAAATTTATGTTTTGAAGGTTTTTCCCATGAGTTTGTGTTGTCATCTTTGAAGAGGACATCTAGCTTTCTCCAAACTCTATATTCGTAAAAGGACCTCCTTTTGGACAACCTTCTTAGAGGTTTTTTTCCTCATTTGTAATTGCTAATAAAATAAACTTTTTGTTTGAGGGAGCTTGGGATATTTTTCCCATGGTATCCCCCTTCCGTGATTGAAGAGGAAGGAACTTCTTGGGTAGATTGACTCATTTTCTGATTTTTATTTCATGCATGCTAAAGAATTAACAACTAATGGACTCTACATCCATCTAACTAAATTTTGTGTTTAATTAAACTTTACATACATGAGCTCCAAAGGCTACAAACTTGAGCAAATCTCTTTTCATGTATGAGCAATTCACATGGTTGGCAAGTTTCCATTAAGTTAATGTTTATGCTTCACTATTTAGTCCATGCATGTCATACATTTTGAGGAACCATTGAAGCACTTTTTAATGAGAACTTATTTCATTCCACTTGTCATTTAATGCTACAATACACATAAGTCTATTTTTCTCTCAAAGTTTGGTTCATTATTGCACGTAAGCGCTATCTAATCTCTTGTGGAACATTGCATGTATCTTTTAATTGAGATTAATCAACATCGATTTCATACAAACACTCATTAAAACTTTACCTCCAACATAATTTGGTTGTATAGACCTCTAGGTACCCTCTACTCCTCTATTGATTCCTCACTGTGAGATACACATGATTTGGGCGAGGATGAGGTCTAGGGATTTAAGAGTTGATTTGAAATATTTGTTGTAGAGATAGGTAACTAAAATTAACCAAGATCACTCTTCATCACATTTCTTTTTACTTGTCTTTTGATGGTTGCTGATCTCATGCAAGTATTGTGATGTTTACTTTTTATATTCGCAAAATTTAATTTCATATTTAGCATCTAATTTTTAATTGTTTCTAACTATGACAAGATATGCTTTAATGTTGTGATTTCGTTATCCCATAATCAATTTTATTTTGCAAATATCTTGTGCTGACATCTTTCATTTCCATTTTAGGATTATTGTATTCTTATCTCTTTTGAGCATTATTTTTACTTTTGAGCACGTTATTTGTAAAGGCACTGGTTAAATGGTTTTTCATTATTATTTCAAAGTTGCTCATAAAGGCTTATGAATCTTTAAAAATTAAATTCGGTTTCACTCTAACAACTCTCCTAGAAAACTCACATCTTTAACTTAGTTTTTCTTTAGGGACCACCCCCCATAGCTAACCTAGGAGATAGCTTAAACGGAGAGAGTCGGAAATAGGTGACAACACCTTCTCTGAATTCCTTGCCACTAACCACACCTTGTGGGGTTAAAGGATTTTCTCACTAACTACTAGGTAGGTGTAGGGGGCAAGGCGACAACATTTTTTGGCGTCGTTGCCAGGGACAAGTCTTCTTATGCCTGGGAAAATGACTAACTTTAACTTTTGGCATATTTGAATTTTAGATTTAGATTTTTGCGCAAGTGGCGACTCCACTCAATTTTAATTTTGCAAGAGTCTCTACTAGGATAAATTCAAGTGGTCTAGTTAGCCCATCTCCTAGTCCTGAAAGGGTTTTGAGAGAGAGGTTAAATAGACTTTATCATAGTAGAGCTCTTGTTAGTCTTGGGCAAGAGGCTATTTCTGGCATTCATTTGTTGTTTCAAGAAAAAGTTGAGCCTAACATCATGAATGATCTTTTTTCTCCTCGTAACTTTACTAACATTAATGGTTGTCCTCACAATATCCCTGACAAGGCTATTGAAAGGTTGTCTTCTTTTCAAGGTAGCAATGCCATTAGCGTTGCATCACATGTGAAGAACTTTAATGTCTGCATCTTTAAGTGGTGTAATGTTGCTAACAGTGAGGGTGTAAAGATGAGGCTTTTTGTTCTCTCTTTCGAAGAGGATGCTCTTGATTGGTTCATTGAGCAACCTGCTAACTCATATGATTCTTTACAAACAATTGTTAATGCTTTCATGGGAAAGTATGGAGAGAGAAGAAAGAAGAGTCATCTGATCAGTGCCATTAGCCCCATAAAGAAGAATGAGAATGAAACCATGGAGGAGTTTAACAAAAGATTCAATGAATTGGTTAAAAGCATGCCTGCAACTGTTATACCTCCGGATGAATTTCTCTTATGCTCATATTTAGATGCTTTTGGTGTGGACATGGCTTATGAGTTGAGAATAAAGGAGCCTTCAACTTTGGGTGTAGCTCAAACTGAAGCCTTGAAAATGGAGAGGGCCAGAAAGCAATTAGGAAAATCTGAGATTCTTGGTTTCACTAGAGGGCCATCAAAATCAAATGATTCTATTAAGGAATTAACTCAACTCATCAAAAGCATGGAAGCAAACCACAATAAAGAAATGCAAGCCATGCAAAATAGGTTGGTGGCCATGGAAAGATTCCAACCTAGGCCAAATAATGGATGGCAAAAGAATAAAGGCCCTCAACAAGATTATAGGCCTCCAAATCCATTAGAATCCACCAACATGGTCGATCAAATTCCCCCTTTTTGTAGGCCATGTGATGAGTTCCATGAAGAAGCCACATGACCATATGTAAAGAGAATTATGGAAGGTAGCATCTTGGGAGATGAACCTGTAGGAACTAGTGGTCAAATCAATATGTTCTCCATGGAAGATCAAATATACACCATTGAAAGTGATCAAGAGATTGACCATAGTCCTAATAATCTTGGGGTCGGCAATATGATTGCAAATATTGACAAAGTCACTAAGATTTTTGGGGAAAAACCTACATCTGGACAAATTCTTGCTATGGAAAACACAAAAGGATGACTTATTAGAGAAGGGATATTCAAGACCAGAATAGTCACATAAATTTTTCTCCTCCTACTTTAGAATTAAATTTTGACTTGGGCAATTGGGTGAATAATGCAAAGGTTTCTATCCCAGTGACAGAGCTTTTAAAGATACCATCTCAAAGGGCCAAGTTACTAAGTGCAATTGAAGTTACTCAAAAGGAAGAACAGCCTAATAATGAACCAGAATATGAAGAAATTGTGTTGAAAAGTATGAACTATTATGTGGGGAACGAAGATCATCTGCCATTTTATGTTTCTTCGATAGTGAATGATAGTCTTTTACACAACTGCATGCTTGATTCAGGGGCTTCATCAAATTTCATAACCAAGAAAGTCATGGAGCAACTGAATTTAAGGGTATCTAGGCCCTATCACAACATATGTTCAATGGATTGTAAAAGAATTGAAGTGTGTCGAATAATTAAAGACTTACAAGTTTTCCTAGCTGCATACCGAGACAGAATAATGGCTATGGGAATTGTTGTGATAGATGTTCCTGATTCAAGGGGAATGCTCCTATCAAGAAAATGGAAATCAGATTTAGGTGGTAGCCTTCAAATGGACTTGTCATATGCCACCATCTCCATGCCTGATAATAACTTTGTCAGACTTGATCGGGAGTTAGAGAAAAGATATCATGTTGAGGATCCAAGGAAACCCAACAATGAGATTATCTATAGATCATGCCAGACAGGAAGTGATGTTGTGTTGACATATTTTCTTCCCCCCTTAACAGAACAGATTCAAAACAAAGAGATTAGGCATAGCTCAAAAAGCGGCGGTACATCAAATCTTCCATCAAAGCATTTTCAAGACAGAGTTGTAGCCTTGACAGTAATTGCATCATCATCGCCATCGCAACTAACAAGCAAGAAAACAAAAAAACGAAAAAAGAAAGGATATAAAAAATGAACCACTAGTTTGGAGAAGGATCAAGCCTCAACGCGTCAAACGTCGGAAAAGGAAAAGGAATAGGTTTGGTATATCTGATGGCCACAAACAGGGTAACATCGGGCAAGTCATAGTCCCAAAACAGTCAGAATTGGACAAGGCACATCAGAGAAAGATCCTATGGATTTGCTTGTGAGTAGATAGGTTCTCAAGATGGATTTCACCAAAGACATTTGATGCCATGAGGCATTCTGTGTATCATATTCCTAACCCTATTCCTTGTAAATTTTGTTTAAGTAGTTTTATTTCATGAATAAATTGTTATTTATGTTTCCTAGAATAAAATTTCCATTTACGTACTTGATTTTATTCGATGATATTTTGAATGGATAATGCTAATATATATCTTTGGTTGGTGGATGCGGACTCCAGGTCCTTGCATACTATCACTTCATATCTAGCATGCATCCCCATATGGAGCCAAATGTTGACCACTAGAGTGGCACCTGATGATAATGAGAAGACTCCATGCCTAATGATGAACCAGAAGACATTTGTACCATCAAATATCATCATTTCAATAGAGTTTTTGAAATCTACTTCTATTTCTCAACATCTTTCTCTGATGCATAGATTCCACGCCCTATGGGGATTTGTAATAAGTGATGCTAGTAATGATGAATTTGAGTCAGTATTGACTCTGTAACAGGCCTAGGATGTTGGGACTCGATCAGCAAGCGAGTGCACCTTGCAGTGTTTTTTTTACTTGGTTAATTATTCCTTCTTTTTAGCGATGAATAATTTTCTAGGTTTTTTCACTCATTGCATTGCCCCAAAGTCGAGGTGACAGCTTGAAGGTTGAGCCCCTGACGCATCTTAGAGTCTAGAGTCAATGTATATTACCATACTAGATCACACAAAAAATTCTGTGGAATTTGGTTAGGTCTAGGTAGTAATTTTTTATTTTTTTAGGTTACCCGCAAGTCAAAAACTGCAATTAAATTTGTACTTGGATTGTAATAAGTGTTGTCTAGAGAAGTTGTATGGGGTATGAGTAATCAAAATTACACCTCTCACACTCAACTTTCTACTAGTACACACTTTGAGGGGTTAATAATAAGTTCTGGACCCTCAAAACCCACATTTCCTAAGTTTAGTGGAAATTGTGTCATTTAATTAGACTAGAATTAAAAAAAATAGAGAGAAATAAATTATTCCATGTGACAAAATGAGTGGAAATGACTTGGAAATTATCCTAAGTCAAAGGTTGAGTCAACGGACATGTGGAAAATGATTGAGCACTCTGCATCATTATTCATCATTTATTTATGTAAAATCAAATTTTCCAGAGATAAAGCAACACTTACACTCAAGAAAAAATGAATTTACTAGAGGCAGTTGAGCAGTTTCAGTTGGTTCGAGTTTGCGGTCACGGACTCAGTGTAGCATGGGACTTCCTCTTGCTTATGGATAAGTTCACTAGATCATATGGGAATTCAATTTCCTCAGGTGTGCGCAAAGAAATTCGATTTTTCTCTAGTTGTCTCAGTCTTCTCCATATGGAACTTGGCTTACCTTTACTCAGGTTTTGCTTTAAGTTCACTTCTCACATGCATTCGTCCTTGGGAATTGCTCCTGAATCTCTATATAACAAAGCCATTGGCTATTGTATTGTATCATATTATGAGCTATTGGACTCGAGGAAACTCTGTCATTTTTGTATATCAATAAAATCAAGACTTTGGGGCTATTTAGCAGATGTTCTCTTGGCGTTATGAGGTGATTTCTTTCCATACTATTGCTATTGTGTTTGAATTCATTTACATGTTTGATCAGTATTAATTTATATTTTCCATCTAACTTGGATTGATACATGTAAGCTATCTTGCATGCATCGTTGATTTAGAGTAGTATTCTAGAAATAAGCTTTCCAAGTCATTTTCGGAGGAATGTTTGGTTTCTCCTATTCATTATGATGCTCTAATCCTTTTGCAAGCTGATATTTGTTCAAGTGTGTAGGGAAAATCTATTTGTATTGTGTGCAGGAAATCCATCCGAGCGTAGGAAAAGTCTCACATAGACCAACTCACTCGTAGATTCAAAGTGATCCAAGACTCAGCTATCTTCAACTCCAAGGCTTTCATCAAAGGAAGACCGAGAGGGAGTTTTTCTTGTTCTCTAACTACTTGATCATCTACTTTAAATTTTAAAATCTAAAAATTTCCTTTTGTAGAGCATTTTAAAGTCATGTTTGCTACTTCAAGAGCGTTTTCTAGACTAGGAAAGAATGAGGGTTCGCTCCCATTTCTTGGGCTAGTGTCTTTGTATATTCATTTGTACTTTAGATCTTGTTTATTTCATTCTAACGTTTGATTTTCTTTCGCAACCCATAAGCTTGAGCGTGAACAATGAGGAGCTTGAGGAAAAGATGGCGAAAAACTATTGATCTTCCTTACATACAAAGTCTTCCATCACCTCAAAATCGAATTTTAGGGAGGCCGTAAGCACCCATAGTACAACAACAACATGATATTTGACGTGGGCCTTGGAGCCTTGTAAAATTTATGTTTTGAAGGTTTTTCCCATGAGTTTGTATTGTCATCTTTGAGGAGGATATCTAGCTTTTTCCAAGCTCTATCTTCGTAAAAGGACCTCCTTTTGAACAACCTTCTTAAAGGCTTTTTTCCTCATTTGTAATTGTTAATAAAATAAACTTTTTGTTTGAGGGAGCTTGGGATATTTTTCCCATGGTATCCCCCTTCCGTGATTGAAAAGCAAGGAACTTCTGGGGTAGATTGACTCATTTTCTGATTTTTATTTCATGCATGCTAAAGAATTAACAACTAATGCACTCTACTTCCATTTAACTAAATTTTGTGTTTAATTAAACTTTACATGCATGAGCTCCAACGGCTACAAACTTGAGCAAATCTCTTTTCATGTATGAGCAATTCACATGGTTGGCAAGTTTCCATTAAGTTAATGTTTATGCTTCACTATTTAGTCCATATATGTTATACATTTTAAGGAACCATTGAAGCACTTTTTAATGAGAACTTATTTCATTTCACTTGCCATTTAATGCTACGACACACATAAGTCTAGTTTTATCTCAAATTTTGGTTCATTATTGCACGTAAGCGCTATCTCTTCTCTGGTGGAACATTGCATGTATCTTTTAATTGAGATTAATCAACATCGATTTCATACAAACACTCATTAGAACTTTACCTCCAACATAACTTGGTTGTATAGACGTCTAGGGACCCTCTACTCCTCTATTGATTCCTCACTGTGAGATCCACATGATTTGGGCGAGGATGAGGTCTGGGGATTTAAGAGTTGATTTGAAATATTTGTTGTAGAGATAGTTAACTAAAATTAACCAAGATCACTCTTCATCACATTTCTTTTTACTCGTCTTTTGATGGTTGTTGATCTCATGCAAGTATTGTGATGCTTACTTTCCATATTCGCAAAATTTAATTTCATATTTAGCATCTAATTTTTAGTTGTTTCTAACTATGACAAGATATGCTTTAATGCTGTGATTTGGTTATCCCATATTCAACTTTATTTTGCAAATATCTTGTGCTAACATCTTTCGTTTCCATTTTAGGATTATTGTGTTCTCATCTCTTTTGAGCATTATTTTTACTTTTCAGCGCGTTATTTGTAAAGGCATTGATTAAATAGTTTGTCATTATTATTTCAAAGTTGTTCATAAACGCTCATGAATCTTTAAAAATTAAATTCAGTTTCACTCTAACAACTCTCCTAGAAAACTCACATCTTTAACTTAGTTTTTCTTTAGGGACCACCCCCTATAACTAACCTAGGAGATAGCTTAAACAGAGAGAGTCGAGAACAGGGGACAGCCCCTTCTCTGAATTCCTTGCCACCAACAACACCTTGTGGGGTTAAAGGCTTTTCTCACTAACTAGTAGGTAGGTGTGGGCGGCAAGGCGACAACATGACTGCAATTAAGAGATTTGCAACTCACTTCCTCACGTTGCAATGTCTCAATTCTCAACAAAAACACCTGCAAAATTTGTTTTTCTTCTAATGATTAGACTGAATCTTGGTGGGCTCATATAGAAGATGGCAAAGACACCAAAAAGAATTTTTTGACAAGTATTTTTGGAAAAGGTCTGCAAAGCTTGTGAAAATTACCGAGCCCCTTGTTAAGGTGCTAAGGATGGTGAATGGGGAAAAATTGGCCATGGGCTACATTTATGAGACTATGGATCAAGTAAAGGAGCAGTTACACACAACTTATAAGGATAAGTTAGCTAAGTATGGCCTTATATGGGATATCATTGATAATAGATGGAACAATCAAATCCATCGTCCTATACATGCAGCTAGGTATTTTTTGAACCCAAAGTATCATTATAAAGCTCAACTAGGAGATCTGTAGGTTGGGGAAGTTAGAGATAGATTGATTGATTGCTTGGAGCGCATGGTCCCTATCCCTGTAGACTAGTTGGAAATACATAAACAACTTACTCTTTTCAGTATGGCAGTTGGTACCTTTGGCAAAGATGGAAAGAGATTTGGATCAACCAAGTAAGCAATTCCGATTTATTTTTCTTTTCAAATTAAGTTAGTTACAAACTTACAATTCAAATTATCTAATAAATACTTGTAATTTGTAAATAAGTAATGAAATGAACTAAGTTACTAATTAATGTCTTTCTTTGCAGCGCATTGCTGGGAGTCATTTGGTAGCCAATGTTCTTAATTGCAAAAGTTTGCAATTAGAGTCTTCAGCCAAACTTGCAATGCTTCAAGTCATGAGCGCAATTGGTCTATTTTTGAGCACATACACACGAAGAAGAGAAACCTTTTGGAAAAAAACGATAAATGATCTTATTTTCATGCAATACAACCTTTGACTCAGGCGCAACCAAATGATGAACAAAAGACCTGATCTAGATCCCATTGTGTTGGAATATATTGATCCAACATCAAAATGGGTGGAGGACACTGAAGATCTTGAGTTTGATGTTGACATGGTGTTAGGGGGGATGAAGCAGATTGGGTAGCGCTATCGGAACCAGGATTAGTAGCCGCATCAAGCAAAGGAAAACAACCAATGGAAGGCAGTAGTCGTGCAACTCGACCAACTCGTGCTTCCATGAGGTCCACTTCTATTGTTATTAGTGGCAGTGTTACTACTGAAGTTGTAGATGAGGCTGAGGCATAATCAGACTCTGATCCAAATGATGTCTATGTAGCTCCTGTTATTGATCCTATGTCTATTAATGGTGATGAATTTGATGATTGATCATGTGTAGAATTGTAGTCTTGTAGTAGGCCAATGGCCTCATAGCTTGTAGCATTGTTTTTGAACTTTACAGGTGTTAAAATTTGTGCATATGTTCTATGCCATTTCAGATTAGGGCACAATACTGAAGAAGATAGAACATGCTAATAGATCGATATGTTCTATGCCATTTTAGATTAGGGCACAATATTGAAGAAGATAGAACATGCTAATAGATCGATAGAAGACAAGCCAAAACAGAGATAATAAATGGTGGCATTACGGTGATCAGCAGGATGCTTCTACCAGCAAAGTCTTCAATAGGTCATTCAGCCAAGCGTGTCACACATAACCCAGAACAACCCAAACAAAGAACAGTCTATATATATCACAGCTCCAACGCTATCCAGAGAGAGAGAATTCCTCCACACCAATGTGTCAAATGAACTCTAAGTCTCTCCAATATATAGGAATCTTTGGGGGTGTGTGACACGTCCTTTAAGACATTTAAGTCTATATTTTATTCCAGGCCGACCTAGCACATAAGTGGAATAAATTCAAAGTACATGTTCTGCTCATCCGATCGAGATGATCTTTACATCAATCTTACACCTCTTCAAAAGAGGAATCCAATAAAAATATTGCGATCGTCATCTGAGCAGCACAACCCGGAGTTTGGACCTAGTTGTCCAATTTTAACACTCCCTCTCAACTAGGGAGAACTTCGTCCACAGGTGCAATCCAAACATCGTGCGTCGTCCCGCCATAACTTGCTTTGCTGGCCTCTTTATTTCAAAACAAAAGTGGGTCAGTCACAAAGACATCATACCCGGCTGACAGATTCAGCCCAGAGGTCCGAAACCTCTATAGGACTCACAAAGAGTCTCCAACCAACCCGAAGTTGGTTCATCTGACCCGAAGTCAGCAGGAGGTCCGAAACCTCACTATACTTGATCCCAGATCAAGTGGTTGGACCGTGCCATCCTAGATAGAGAGTACGGCAATTTCTGATGCGTCCATCAGTCTTTGCTACTAGTCTCTAGCCTTTCCCATCTCATTGGCCAAATGAGAGGTACTTCCCATGAGCCCTGAACTCAATGGGTAGGATGCATACTAGGCATAGATAATGAGAGGTAAACCAACTCAATAATCACAACGGTGGGGTCCAAGCACACCAACAAGGTTCGGCAAGCCTAGCCTTGTGGTTGCTCATAGCTCCGAGAAGTTGTCCCCAAAGCCCCCCAGAGCTCCCAGAGCTCATCGTCCAACAGGACCCTCAGAATAGGATCGTTCCATGATTCCAAGATTCTCACGGAAGGTTAGGAACATGACCTTCCCCAAGGGCATTGTGAGAATATCCGCGACCTGCTCATCAGTTCCTATATGATCGAGCCTTACGGCGCCTCGCTGTACCATATCCCAGATAAAGTGGTACCAACCATCAACATGCTTGGATTAGTCGTGGAACCTGGGATTCTATGACAAATGAATCCCCCTCTGGTTATCATAAAGGATGTCGGTGGCATCTAGCACATGCTCGAACAGCTCATAGAAGAGCTTTTGCAACCAAGTGACTTCACAATAGGCCATACATGTTACAATGTATTCGACCTTAGCGGTGCTCAAGGCTACCGACTTTAGATTCCTGCCCGAAGCAGATCTACCTGTGAAGTAGCATCCAAATGTGCTCTTGCGATCCACCACACTGCCAGCCCAATCGGCATCAGTATATCCATGGAGTGTCATACTCCCGGCAGTATATCTCAGCCCATGGTCTATCGTGCCTCAGAGATATCTCGAGAGTTTCTTGGCACCAACCCAGTGAATGTTATGATCAACCATAATTCTTCGTGTTTCACTGATAATATGTTTCCAACAGGTTCATTAAGAACATCGTGGTCCATGAGCACGACGATACTCAGAGGATGTGTCAAAGACCGCCGCCCGCGATCTAACTCCCAAATATTCATGACTTGTACATGTCTATCATACGTAAACTATAACGTATTTTCTCCCTGAGAAAGAAATTCCCACAGCCTCTCCTAGACCTTCAAGCCTAAACATTCGTCCTAGGTCCTTCATCTCGAACTCAGCAGCGAGCTCCCTCTTGCACTAATGAATGAGAGGGTTAGCACCTGTCAGGAAGAGGTCATCCACATACAGCACCAAAGTGAGAGGCTTCTTTCTATTAACCTTGCAGTGAAGGTTCAGATCAGCAATACTACGAGTGAAGCCCAGCTTCATCAGGTGGATATCTATCCTCTCGTACCAACCCTTGTGGTGTTGAGCCACCTACAGAGGGCTTCTTTCAATCAACCCATATAAGTCCCACCTGACTTTGAACCTCAGAGGTTACTCCACATACACTTCTTCCACCATGCAAAAAAATGCGGTATTTTCATCCATCTGATGAAGACTCCGTCTTTGCGTAGCAGCAAAGGTAATAATAGATTATAGGTGCAATAATAATCAGTGCCTTCCTAGAGAAGTCTCAGGCAACACGTTTTCCCATCAGATCTATGCTTGATCTTATATCGAGGTAACAACAGCTTTGATCTGTGGTCTAGGAATATCTCACATCTCATATATCACTCTGTATCTTTTATGATTAGATATTTTATAGTTTTTCCAATGATTCAGGCTCATACAGTACGTCAAGGGAACATAGATACCCATCTATTTATACTGATTTCCCTCCAAATCTCTCTCTCTAAATACACATATGTCTTGAGTCATGAGACTTTCTTTCACCTAACAATCAAAATGCTCAGGAGCATAAGGCTTCTCCCCCGCCTTCCTCTCTTAATGCCAACTTCTTTCTTGAGAGAAACATCTATGAGAACATCCTCTCAAGGATTTCATAGGCAGCATATCAGATAAGTTAGAGTGGATCAGAGGTCTTTGTCACACTTGAGGAATGAAGAAAAAAATCCCCTATGCTTTCCTTTGTTGCAACCCTGATAAATGCCTTCATAATTATTTTGAAAGCGGGCATCCCAGACACCAACTCGAAGAGGGCTTTGAAATCATGTGCCTGAATCTTATTCTCTTATTGTCAAGGCCATACAAGGATCATAGCCATATACTGCCATACATTTGTCATGCATCTTGATAGGTATCATGTTTTGTCATTATCATACATATCATCATCATATTCATCACTCTTCTTTTGTCTGCCTTCTCAGATCACACTTCCAAGTTTATCATAACGCTCCAATGTAAGACTGACACTGTCACAAGCTTACAGCTATTATGAATTTCGTAAACATGAGTGTCTATCTATGTCACTATTATAGAATCACATATTTATCTCTTCAAGTTTGCGGTTACAGAACCGTTACCTCACCACTGTCATATCGCTGATTATGTGGGTTTATGAGGCGTTTTAAGAACTCCATCGTTCAACCACATCTATAGTAATACAAAGCTAGTTCAACAATCATACTCTAGCTTCCAGTTATGCTCACTACTTAGAGCATTTATTAAGCCATTGACTCTACCGCAATACCCTTCACCTTATCTGCACTGAAAGCCGGTCTAAAGTGGCCAGAAAGGAACCATGGCACTACAAATTCCAGCAGAAAAAGACAAAAGATGATACACAGCTTCCTCCATGAACCCCCTTTCATCTTATTCCCGTCAATGTTTTTTTTTTTTTTTTTTTTTTTTGGTTCTTCATCAGTGTCATCATCAAATATGTTTCACTGATATTTGCCTGTGGAACATAGGGCTGATGTGGGCGCCCTCCGAAACTCCTTCCTTGTCGAAGTAGAGGGCCTGTTTTTTTTTTTTTTTTTAATCTCATAATTTGGCCATTGATTCTCCTTGCCCCACGGTATAGGGGAAGGGCTCATGAAATTTCTGGAAGGTGAATCAGACGAATTTGTTATTGAACTGAATATGTTATTTGAAGGCCTGAGATCCAATGTGGCATGAAAACTCGCCTCACACATTTCGCAGCTGCACTGTGCATCTTTCCTGCAATCTGGAAAATAGCTCTCCCTGATCACATACCTGTCCCTGCTAATGCTACCTTTCCCCATCATCCACCCAGTTTTTTTTTCATTAGTCCACCACAGCATACCCAAATGGCCAACAAAGGATCACGTCCCAGCACAACTCCCAATAGACACATAATCGATCTTCTTTAGGGTGAATAGATTCGACTTATATATCAGGTTGCTCTGTGCAAAAGTGATGAAGTATCCAGGGCTGGTGTCTCTAGGTACAACTATATATATGTATCAACCTCCACGCGGATGATTGCACGAGCCATAATGTCGTAGTTGCAATGTTCAGGTGTGATATACGCAACCTAGGAATTAGATATCTTTTATGCACAAATAAACAAGGGTATAATGCCCAGTCGAGAAATACGACCTCCACAGACCCACTCAAGCTCCAACAAAAGATATATTTGGTCAGAATTCACGTTCATTGGCTCATAGCACCGGGGGTAATGCGATATCGCTGAAACTGCTGAGTATTTCGGTCCATGCATGCAAGTCAGTGATTCTTGGTTGCTCTTACGCCCACAGATTCTGACAAAATTTCACGGCGTCACGGCTTCCTTCAACAGACAAGACGCAAGCAGAATTCGATCACTGCTGATTTGGATTTTTTAACGGTTCTATGACAGTGATAACGTTCAGCGATACACATGTCAACAACTCGGCTTCTGGATGATTTTAAAGTACCAAGGACTTTTGAGAAAAATTTTCGTGGCAGCGTGACTCTGAATTTAACCTGCATTGCGGCCCTCTCTTCAACTTCGGACTTTGACAGCCGTTCAACGCAGTTGACTCGTCTTAATTCAAAAGTCAGAGGAACAATGGTAGCGGTGTGCCCAGGTATACTCAGCCTTTTACGCGACCGATTGCTATGGATTCCAAAAGATTTTCCACAGATCGAATATCTTCCGGCTGAAGCATGAGACTCTACGAATTTGAAAACACCATCACTTCTGCAGTGGATGTGGAGTTTGGCGCCCACATCGCAGAGATTTGGTAAAAAAATGTCGTCATACACAGTGCCCAAGCATCTCATCTCAGAATTACAGGTCGTTCGATTCTTTCTCTTTTTCATCTAGCGCTCGAATGTAAACACATAACAAACCACTTTATTTTTGTCTGCGGCAAAGATTGACGAAAACAAAATCTCCAGACAGCAAGAGAAGATTCTCGATCGATTTACGATCGCATTCACGGAATGCATTTCAATTTTACAGTCTCGCTATTGATCCGATCGGAGGCTTAAATCTGAATCCTCATGGAAAACCTTCGCTGTTTTGTTCATTAGTTGCTCTACAGAAAATGGTTCTTCACAGGACTCGCACTCCAAAAACAACGTTCTAACAGACCTTGCTGCCTTGAATCTATCCTTTCGTTGCCTTAAACATAAAACTTGATTATTTTAAACCCTTACTGCTCCTCGCTATCACAAGAATATATCCGCTGCCTCAGAATAATAATTCGATGTTTCCGGAATTGATGCTCCTATGAACAGCCACAAAGAATGCTGCCCTTCATGCTGAAGGTTAGGGCACAGAACAGCTTCAAAAAACAGCCCACGCTGTCACTTGCTGTGGTGGTATGGCCTGCGACCTACCACACAGCCTAGTTGTAGCTTATGGCTCCTTTCAAACAAGGTTTTTAGCCTATATAATAAGCCCCAACAGACTTGATATGGACTTTGTCTTCTCCTCGCTCTGATACCATGTTAATTTATGCAGATGTTCTATGCCATTTCAGATTAGGGCACAATACTGAAGAAGATAGAACATGCTAATAGATCGATAGAAGACAAGCCAAAACAGAGATAATAAATGGTGGCGTTACGGCATCAGCAGGATGCTTCTACCACAGTCTTCAATAGGCTGTTCAAACAAGCGTGTCACACATAACCCGTAAACAACCCAAACAAAGAACAAGCAGTATATATATCACAATTAACGCTATCCGTAGAGAGAATTCCTCCACATTGATGTGTGTCAAATGAACTCCAAGTCTCTCCAATATATAGGAATCTTTGGGGTGTGTGACACGTCCTTTAAGACATTTAAGTCAATATTTTATTCCAGGCCGACCCAGCACATAAGTGGAATAAATTCAAAGTGCATGTTCCGCTCATCCGATCGAGATGATCTTTAGATCAATCTTACACCTCTCCGAAAGAGGAATCCAATAAAAATATTGCGATCGTCATCTGAGCAGCACAACCCGGAGTTTGGACCTAGTTGTCCAATTTTAACATTTATTTTAAGAAATAAAGTGAAGAATAAGTTGAAGAGTTTTATGATTTTATGCTATGTGATTGATTTTCTACTTGTGCTTTAACTGCAAATTCTATTGTTCAATATCAATGTATTTTTATTCAGCAATTCCAAAAATGATTCATTGTGTTAAATATATATTATTTGGGTAATTGCTTGGGATATAAATGGGATCTAGTATTCGGGAATTTAACACTGCCTATATACTATGGTACCCTCTTGAATGTTGTACAAAGTCCTCATTTTGTCATTTCTATGAGGGCAATCTTAGTACATGTGATATCCTTCATATCCTCAACATTTGATTGGTGGTCTTCCCCTTTTACCCAAGGAGTCTATCAATTTGAATTCAACTTGAACACACTGGTTTTGTTAATATGTATTAGGACTATTTTTATTGAAAGAAGGTTTGAATCACTTCTTCCTTTGATCCAATTATTCCTTATCCTTTCAAAACTTTTAATAAGTCTCTTTGCATTTGTTTTGTTCATGCAGGTACTTGGCTTTTCTAATGGTTTCTACCAGAGTCTTAGGTTCATCAATTTGAATTTAGTCTTTATAAAAATATGGCAGTCCACTTGAGAAGCTCTAAATTTTCACCTACTCATTGATAAAGCCCACATACCTCAACAACACCAAAATTTTATTTTCATGTGCCTTCGTCATCATGTTCCCCAACTTGAGTTCAAAGAACTCTTGCATCTTCCTATCATCAGTGCTCTGAAAGATATTGCTACTGAAAATATTTCTTGAACTGCTTCCAAAAAATATTTTTCTCATCGATGTGCTTGACTCCTTTTAACTGGTCCCCCCACATAGAGGCTTTCCCTTGTAGATGAGATATGGCAATTCTAGCTTCTATATTAAATGAGTAACCATGTAGCTAAAAATATTTTCTGATTCCAAACAACCATGTTTCAGCATCATCTCCTCTTTTGTTTTCACCATAAAAAGGTTGATGGCTTAATATTTCTAAGCTCACCTTGTAAGCTATCCAACTCATATCTTCTTCTCTGATGCCTAAAAGGGAACTTCTTGGCTGCTCCATGACTCTTTAGATGCATAAAACTTCCTAACTAGATGTGTAGGTGAGTAGTGATGTCTTTGAGCTCTATGAGTACTTCTTGAGTGCCTATATCCTCTGTAGTTATCCCTCCTTGCATTAGGTCTGACTTCTTCTTTGTGTCTTGAACCTAACCCATTCTTCGTTTGTCTTTGCAGCTGATTTGGACTTTGCAGCAACTAAGTATTTAATTGATTTGTTCCTCCTATGCTCTTATTATACTTTCATTATCAGCTCTATAACTTTGCACTTCCATCTTCAAACACCTCATAGTCTCTACCAACTCTACTTGCTCCACTCCGCTTCTACATCCATTAGACTATGTTTCCTAGTCTCTACCAACTCTACTTGCTCCACTCTGCAAGTGAATTTAATGTGGCCTTCAATCACAAAGAGAAAAGAGGAGGAAGTGCAGTCAGAGAACCCTTCTGAGAAAGAATGGAAAAATTGATGTCTGGCTGGTATCTAGTGGAAATCAAGCAATCAAAGTGAAATGCATTCGGTTTAACAAGAGAATACAATCAAGGCAAATAGCACAGCAACTAGATCACTTTCTGGTTCAGAGTTGCTTTCTCTTCAGAAACACAATAATTTCTTACAAAATTCTTCCTTCGGCAGCTTCAGATCATAAGCCCAGTGCTCTTACAGTGTTGGATTCTCCATACTATGGCCCCATTCCTTTTCGATTCAATCTTTTTTGGCCTCCAGGATCAAGCCGCTATAGGAAAAATCTCTGAAGAATAGAGTAAGTTGGTTGCAGGCTCCCCTGTCTCTAGTTGGCTGAAAAAATTGGAAGCAATGAAAATCACTCTTAAGGAATGGGTTAAAAATGTTTATTCTCCTCCAGAGTGTGAGAAAGAGAATGCACATTGGCGCTTGCTTCCTTGCATTGTAAAATGGAATCTGAAGCAATAACCAGTGACCCAATTAAGGAAGAAAATTTAGTCTTTCAAAGATTCCACAAAGTTTTTAGAATGGAGAAAATTTGGAGCCTATAGTCCCATAGTCTATGGTTAAATATGTGGGGGCAGAAATACCACTTCTTTTTTGTAGGCAAGCAAGAGCCCAGACATTGAGACACAATGTCAAAGAAATTAGTAAATTACAATGGAATATGAATCGATACTTGGAAATTTTGCAGAGATAAAAGAGGAAGTGTGATCTCATTTTATATGAAGCATCAAACGCGAAGGACACGGCAATGCTTAAAATCCAGAGGAAACAGCAATCATGCTTAAAAACATACCCTTCTTCATTTTCCCATGTGAGAAATGAAAATCTAATCTAATGAAGGAAATGACCAAAGATGAAATCCAAAAAGCAATATGGGGCTTTGCTGCTAGCAAAGCCCTAGGACCAGATGGATTTTTAAAACCCTTCTACAGAGAATATTGGAACATTATAAAGTTTAATCAAAAGAACATTCCAATGTGTCCAAAATTAGTGTAGGATCGAGGGGAAGCACCAACTCATCCTTCCTCACTCTTATTCCAAGAGAGGCCAACCCTTCTTCCTTCTCTAGGTTTCATCCCATCTCAACACATGGTTGATTTTTAGCTTCGGAAGGTCTTCTGCATAGACTTGAATCTAGCATGCAAGAGAAGAAGTCCTCTTTAAGTGGTTGTTCAAGAAGAGCAACTACTACGATTTCTTTCCTAAGTCTAACTTAGGAAAAGCAAATTAATTTCTTTAATTAATTAATGTTGGCTAATTGAGAAAATTCCTAAGGATAAATAAGTTAATTATTTAAGTGACTTAGATCTAATCTCAAACATTGATCTAAGTGGGTTAGAATTTAATCCTACTCGTCTTTCACCTTGTAGATTGTGGGGTTAGGAATTTTGCTCAATTTGAATTATAAAGAAAACCCAAGGAAGAGGATGAAGACGGACATTTTATTTTTGAGTAAGAAATTTTCTCATGAGTGAAAGGCTCAAGTGACTGGGGAGAAAGAGGAAAAGCGTGCAGTAGATTTTTGGCAGGAGAATTTGTGTGAGGGAAGAGATTCGTAGAGAGAGAGAGAGAGCAAAAATCCTGAGCAAGCTGTGACTACAAGGGAGGGAAGAAAATTCCAGCAACTGGGCCGAAACTTGGAGGCTGAGTTTCGCTAGACATGCTGAGAATTATAGTGCATGCGTTGTATGGCTAGGAGGACCAAATTTTGTGAGTGCAGAGATCTGCCAGGACCGATTCATCTTCCACTGAAAAAAGTTGAAACAGTGAACATCTACTGAATCAAGTTGAAACAACCGACACAACATACTCATATAACATGAACACATACTACAAAATCTCACTGGCACTGAGCCAAAAGCCACTCTATCTCTTTAATGTAAATCCACTAAATTCATTTCTTCTTGACATTCGTTTTAAAATTTGGACTTTGTCTTGCTTTCATTCAATGGTTTCCTGCATGTGTTTGTAATCCATGAATCGCCCCACTAGTAAATGGGAGATCTACCCCATTTTTTGAAGGAAGTAGAGGCATGTGTCAAGGCTGCCTTCTATCCCCTCTCCTATTCATTATTATGGTTGAGTGCTTGAGCAAGAAATTGGACTCAGAAAGAAGCTCCTGCAATCTTTTGGGTATAAAATTGGTAAGGTGTGTCAAAAACATGAACCATGCACAATTTTTTATGACACTATTATTGGACGATGCTTCTATCATGGGAACGAGATTTAAAAGAATCTCGTTGAGACATATTAGAATCTCTTTACTAAATTTTTGGGGGCAGGGTTAATCACAACAAAAAATTTATTGATGAACATTGAAAAATAAACATAGCCTTGTTAGAAGGCATCTCTAGAATCCTTATTCCCCCATTAGGACTCTTCGACCACCTTCAAGTAACTTGGAATGCCAATTTGTTCCAACCCATCGACATAATAATGGCAGGGTGCTTTAGGCAAGAATTACATATAAGTTTCAGCAATAGCGACAAATGGTCAAACCTTTATGTCTTACCTACTTTTCAATGCTAGCCCCAGCAGGTGTTATGCAACAAGTAGGACAAGATAAGAAAATTCTTATGGCAGGGAGGCATAACAAATTAATTGAAATTCCATCTGGTTAACTGAACAATTGTAAGAGCTCCTGAAGATTAAGGAGGTCTTTGAATCAAGGATCCCACTTTAATGAGCTTGGCACTAGGAGCCCAAGTTCCTTTGTAGGATTATTTCAGGTCAGCCAGACCAGTGGAAAAAGGTACTTCACAAAAAAACCTTTGCTGGGGACTGATTGAGGTGTCTTGAGACATATTAGAACCGTAGTCCCTATCATTCAGCATAAAATTGCATGGGTTTAGGTAATAAATGAGATACTAACATCTGGCATGAAAGTATTATGGGTAAGCAGGCACCAGATAGCATTCAAAAGCTTCGTCCTTCAAGAGAATGGATGGACAGCGAAATATAGAAAACACTATCCTATATCTCTTCTTGGTCCAACAATGGCTGGGGTAGAAAATCGGTTCTCCCCCATCTCATCTGCTTCCTCTCCTCTCTCTGCTCCTCGATTCTTTCAAGGGTTATGCACCTCGGAACATCTACTCTTCAAATTGCAGAGGATGGGCATCTGCTGATTACAGTGAGGAAGGGTATTTTATCAGCTACAGTCTTTGCCTCTAATTCTCTCCCTCAAAAGTCAATGATATGGAACTAAGTATGGCACTCTTATGGCCTTCCCAAAGTCTATCTTTCATTCTTTCATTAGACATTGGTTTTCAAGAAGACATTGACTACAGCAAAATTGAAAAAGCAAGGGATCCTTGGCCCCTCACAATGTGCTCTGTCTCTTCAATGCTGAATCTATCCACAATATCTTATTAGAGTGTGAATACATAGACAAATTTTGGAAACAATCCTGCATCAAACAAAATCATAGAATGAGAGTGCCAGATTTTTGGAATAAGGGGTGTTTTCTCAACGAAGGAAATTATATAGGAGAGCTTTATAAGATAATCCAGTTTTCTAAAGAATATGGTTAGCATTGCCCGAGGGCCAAATTCTTATTCTAGAAAATATGGCTAGCCCAGAACAGAGCTGTTTTCAAGCAAAAATTACACAATCCCCCATGATTAGTAGCAAAATCCAACGGACTGTTAGTGGAATATCTCATCACCGTGGGTAAACAACTCAATGCAAATCAACGTTTGAGTGAGGATGCAGAAGAATGGCATTTTCAAGTTCACATAATTCCTCAATCCACAGGCCTGAGTATGGATAAGTTCTAAACCAGACTAAACTAGCAACTTCGACTGAGGTATCGTAATTTCCAAATTCCAGAAATGGAAATCTGCTCGGCACTCTTATATTTTATTTTTTGATGGAACCTCAAAGGGGAATCCTGGGGTGGTAGGTGTATAGTAGGTCATCATTGACTTTTAAATGGGGTCTTAGTATCTCTTCTAACAATCAAGCAGAAGCTTTACACCTATTGCAAGGCCTAAGATTAGCCGCTGACTCTCAAATTCATTCATTGACTGTGATGGGGTCAATCAAAGGCTACCGTAAATGAGATGATATTAAACACCAACCCTGTTGATAATATCCTAGCATCAATTATAGCCCAAGCTAAACAAGAGGATGACAAATTTATCAAAATCACATATTATCATGTTTTGCGGGAGAACAGCCATCAAGTGTACTGGCTTGCTAATGTTGTTACAATTCTAACAGTGGGGATCCCCCTAATATTAATGGCATCACTACTAATCATCAATCAGTTCATTAACCCATCACATGGCACACAACATCAGACTCCAAACTAATCACGGAGCTAGTTATGACTCGTGACTCATGAGATAAGACTTAAGTTCTCTCACAGCATGCTTAAAGGCATCAATGTGCAGGAATTTGAACCTGCATCAGAAAATTTCCTTGGACAAAGTGGTTTTATGAATCAATTCAAAGGGAAGCACCTGTGGGAAGGCCAGAATTCAGTTGTGATGTGGTTTGGCAAGTTTCCTTGCCTGTCTGTATGGGCTTTGTTTCCCTTGTTAAATTACACTGCTGGTGGGCCTCAAAAGTCCACCCCCACCCTCCCCCGCCTTCGAAACATTCCAATGCAGGGTTACCCTTGAATTCTCTGACAGCTTTTGGTTCAGGCTTCTGTGGATTGGTCTGCACCTTTGTCTCTTCTCCAGGGAGAACTCAGCTCCTATTGTTTGGCTTCATATTGAATGCTGGAAGGCATCCTCTGTCAGTTTGGATGTGTGGCAAGCAAATTGGATATTGGCTAGCATTGGTTATCTGGTATCAGTTCGGTATATCAGATCCTGCACAGTTTTGACAGATTATAGGGAGCTTCGGGAAATCAAACATGTTCTCAAGATCCATGAGGAATCAATACAATGCAATAGGACTTCCATTTTCACAGCCACTTCAAAAGTCCATGAGAAGGAATGCCAGACCACTTCTCAGATAGCAATAATCATGGGAACTCTTCTTCAATAGAATAATCATGGGAACTCTTGTTCAATAGAATAAACAGATAGATGCTCTTGAAGTGGAATGTAATATGCTCAGAAGCTTGGTTTTAAACTTGAGTTCATTTTCAATCAAAAAACATCATGTTCAATCAAAAAGCATCATCCATAGATATACCTGGCAATAGGTAAAGTTGAACCCTGCACCCTTTGAGAAAGCAAAATTCATTGCACAGCATCTTAAAGCAAGAGATTCTTTTTTTCCAATGCCAAATCTAACATGCAATTGAAATATATGTATTGGATAGTAATAAATATCTGAAGAAAACTCTAATTACAGGATAATGCCATCCCAGCATTCTTAATTCCATGGTCAATCATGGGAAATAAAATCAAAAATTTTATCAGTGAGTGTTAGGTCTCATCAAAATGGATTGCGCATATCTAAGGAATAGGAAAATATAATAACAATACTTATCAGTGGATTTGGCTAATGAGATCTAACTGGAAGTTAGTAACGTTCCTGAAAACAGTGGCCAAGATACACCTCTGCTTTATCAGAGCATCTTTTCCTTAGCATACTGCTAGCATTTTCAATATGTTCCTAGAATCCTTTTAAACTCGGATGTTTTCTACAATAGGTTGAAGTTTTCATATAGCTCAAAATTTTTGTATTTAAAAACATTATTAGATTGGCATTATGAAATAGAATAAGTAAGAATGATGTTTGCTCACTTCCCCTCAAAGGGAAGACTTCAAGAGCATTTTTTCCTAATCCATAATAGAAATGAAATGCATGCAGATAACAACAGTGAAAATATGATGCACACAATTTCGGCACAATAAATAACACCATAGAAAGCAGGACATGGCCAACTTGTTCAATTTGACAGCAAAAGCAAATAGCTGAAAATAGGTCTACATTACCAATAAAGTCGACAGCCTCGTTGAAAGGTAGAGTTTGTTCTTCATTAAGGCAGTGGTAAGTGAAGGAATTCTTATATAGATTTTGGCACTTGGGCACCGTCTGCATGCAAACAAAGAACATTAAATAAGTAAATAAGTAAATTGCTTCAAAATATAATATTAAAAACAAGAACATTTCTTTGACACTGTACAAATTATGAGGGAAAAAATTGGGGTTATAAGTTATAACTACTAAGGACAAGAAAAGTCATTTACAACAGTACAGACTTAATTCTTAATTTCTTCATATATTTTACAAGCTTGAATGTGGAAGAAATATTAATGAGATATGTTTTTAACTTTATACCAAGGGGAGGCAACGTTCCTTGCAATTCTTACATAAGAAAACAAGAACCTGGACTGTACAAGCACCACATACCACTTCATACATTTAGTTTGGTAGCTAATATAGCCTCCTAAGTTGAAATTGTAACTAAGACAAAATATGATAAAAAACATAGATGTATTGCAAAATAGTTCTAGCAGATAGAAGACTTAACATCAAATGTAGAGGACATTCTATTTTACCTGAAAATAAAATATTCTCAGTGTTCTATTTTGATAATATCATCATAACGCATTCTCTATTCTATACGTCATCCAAGATGTGACAGTATAGGGATCAGTATCTCAATGACCATGAACTCTTTTCATATGTTCTTCGTAAAACCATGCAATTGATAATGAACTATTAAATAAAATAACTAACTGAGCTAGGGCAAGAGATATTCTTAACTAAGTAAAATTGACCTCACCTGAAGACAACAGGATACACTCATAATCTTATGGATAAAATAGGGACACCAGGGATTAGCAAAAACACAAGAATCTAAATACTAAAAGCCTGCCAATTCTGCTCAATTTCAAGAAGCAGGTGCAGTTCCAGGAACAATCAATAGCATCCCAAACAGCATAACGTTGAAGATGACAGGAAACTCCTTGAATGTCTATGTTAAAATAAAACTTGATAGTACTAGACCTGATGAGTTGAGCAGTCATATTGAATGGTGAAGACTTCTAAATAAGTGTTTATCTTGTTCGAACTCGGAACCAATGTGTGCTACAAAACATTAGTCAGCCTGGGGATAGCATCTTGCAAGGTTCAAACTTCAAAGCAGACTTGTAGAAGAAGACAAATGGATTTCCCACTCTTGACAGCTTTGGAACCAGAGCTCCCTATTACCCTGGCAGAATGTTATGCTGTACTTCACAGGATTCAAACTGAAAGATGAGCAAAGTGACTTAAAACAGTGCCACACTCTTCAATTTATAATTGTATAAAAAGACATCAATCATTCATTACGGCCAATGCTGTTTAAACAGCTGCTAGTGCTTACTATACTATGACCAATGTGGTATTCTCTTTTCTTATTTGCTTAAGAAAGATACCTTCTTTCCCATTCAAGACTAACTATAGGATAGAAATACCAAGAAAGATATCAAGATTAAACTAGTCATTCAGCAAACAGAAACCACTGGTTGTATCTCAGAAAGCCGCCAGCTCAATATCCAGGGAATCTCCATGACAACCTCACTGCAGCTTAAAAAATACAAGTGCACACCAATACAAAGAACCACAATATTCAACATTTCAGTTAAAATTTCAACATGGACAGATAAAAGAATCGCTACAACATGGACAGACAAGTACTCCCAAGTTGACTCAGCTCACCAGCTCAGTCTGACTAGGCAGCCTCGTCAAAACTTGGTCATTCGGCAGCAGAATCAGGGGTCCATGTCTCAAAACTCAGTGGGCAATTTCAGAGATCCTTTTTAACCTAAAATTCAAAATGTTTTGCTCATCGTCTTCTTTCCGCTTCATTTCAGTCGCTGGGGGCAATTGTTATGCTGCTGGAGAGCTTACGCCATTGGAACAGATCATTGGAGGGATTTAGAGAATTTGCAAAGATTTAGGCATGAAACATTCGCTGGCCCAAAAACACTCCAAATTTTCTGGCAATAACTGATCCATACCAATGCTTCAAAACCTACCAAGTTCGACTCAAAGTCACGCCTACTTGGCTCCACACAGAAAAGACAGAAAACAAGTTGAACTGACGCACAAATGCTTGGCGAGATTTTCCTGAGTTTTGCCAGGTCCAACTCAAACTCTTACTCTCCCACCTCGCAGAGATTGTCGCTAAGCCCAGTTTGGTAACTTTGATCCATGCTACTTTCCACGATCCATGATGTTCAAGTCATAATCCACGATCCACGATCCATGGTATTCATGGCATATTCCATGATCCATGAAGAACAAATTTTAAGCTATTTTTATTTTGAAATCTTTTGGTTTTCCATATAAATTTTGAAATCTGGAGCATGGATTTCTACATAATTTTAATATTAGAGTATTGGTCTGTCTAACTTTAATACTAAAGTATGCATTTTATACAAATTTAATACTGGAGTCCGCGTCTATGTTTTACAATATAATTTTATGGATTTGTTATAGATTTGCGATGAAATAGAGAATCGCCAATTTTTGCCAAGTCGCTCCAGTCGACTCTCTAATTTGAGTTGGAGTTGGAATCCAAATGTGTGACTTTGCTACAATACAGATTCATTTTGCATTTGATAAATCCAGAAGATTTCCTACGAATCATACAACGAAACAACACCATCTTCCACCGATCAAGGGCAGCCAATGACTTGAAGGAAGCCATTCAGTTTTCAAACAAGCCATGCCAAAAAAACTAGGCATTTTTGGTAAACGATATTGAACCATCCCAAGCTCGCCAGAGATTAAGTAAGCTCACAACAGGATTCGAACCCTCGCCAGGCCAGCAACACATGTCTCACAGATATAACTCGGAGAACTTCATAACAAGAGCTTTATGTATGGTGATAATTACAAGTAGTAAAGGGTTTACACTCGAAAAATAGAAAGGAGGAAAAAAAACATAATTCAGATCAGGAATTTAAAAGGAATGAACATATACTCATTCAGTATCCTTCCCGTCGCGAATTGAATTGAATTGAGTTAATTTAATGAAGACTTACATTCAGTATCCTGCTGATTCCTTGGATCTTGAGAAGTTCGGCTCTGGATGCGTTGTCGTAGCTACCAACATAGAGAAAGTCCACTAAAATCTCTGTGGGAAGCGCACTGGGCGCGTGGGCAGATTTCTCGTTGGCTCCCTGCAATCGATGCCCGCAAACTGTGCACACTTCTCCCTCTTCGAATTTGTGATAATGCCCACAGATTGCACAGGGATTCTCGCGCTCGCGCTTCCGCATGGCTGCCTAACACAGTAATCGATCTCTAGCTCTCCAAATCCGGGCCAAATCCAATTAGGGCTGCGCCCCGCTTTGATGGCTCTTCCCACGATTCGAGCTCGCGTCGATGGATTTTTCCCGATAGACCTGCACGTCCCCCAGCGCAAGAAAGAGCAAGGTGACCTTGCCCGTTGAGTAAATGTATCTATTAATCGTGGTTGCGAAAACAATAGCCTAATTAACTCTGGTTAGCCTACCCGGATCTCATCGAATTCTATAAGCATAAAAGAGGATAAGGCTAAAAGTCACTCCTCTCCTTCAGGGGTGGAATTCGTATATATTACATGTGGATTTAGATTTTAAGTTGGTAGGTAAGGTGTCTAGGTTATTATTAATTATTTGTTTATTATTAGTGTTTTGAATTATTGATAATTATCAATTATGGAGGATTATTATTTGAAATTATTTATTTTTATACGTTAGAGTTGTTAGGAAACTTGTATAATATAATTATTTTATTTATTTATTTTTGAATTAATTGTTTTTATTAATTTATGGCAAATTTACATTAGGGAGAGTATAGTTTTAAAATAGTAGAGGTTTTACTTTTATCAGATTTGTTGGTCATCAGATACAAGCAAAAAGAGACGGATATCAAGAGAAAAAAGCTATTAGACCTAATATCAAATGTCCAAATGGACCAAAACTAATCAAAAATTAAAATATACCCCACTCTCATCACTAGTCATCCAAGTTGTCGAGAGCCTAAGCATCAATACAACCCTCTTCGGGGCAGTGGAATTCTTCGTGAACATGAGATTTCATGTGTGTCATTCGCCCTTCAAAGATATCCATCCACTCTTGGAGTCGCTTTTGACCTCTTCGAAGGGAGTCTTGTTGATCGAGAATGAGCCATTGATTATGATGAATGTCATTCAAGAAGTTGATGACATCATTTTAGCCGTTGTGTCCATCATGTGCCAATTGTTCAACCGCCACTAGCACTTGGAAAATTTGAGCCTTCGGGAAGTCAAATGGGGGGGCGCAGATCCATGTGCCAAGAGGAGACATCATGAGGTGGCTCCAACTCTCCCCCTTTGTCTTGCAAGACAACTGGATGCATGGCACCCTACCTCATATGGCCCACACCTCTCCACAGCCTTCCTCTTTGCCATAACATGTTGAAATTAGCAACAATAAACATTGAAAATGGCATCTAGAAATGGCACCATAGGGGGCTTCTGATTTAATTTTCCCTTAATTAAATTGGAAGTAAATTGTAATTCCACGTCACATGATAGCTTGTAAGTGTTAACTGAGTCAAGAAGACTTAGTTAGCTCAGTCAATTCGAGTTGGAGGTCAAACTAGAGGCATGTAGGGTGTCTCCTACTTTTTAGGAGACCTGGTTGAGTTATTTGTGATTTGTAATTAGTTAACTCAATTATTTGAGTTAAAATCAATTTAACTAGTTCTAACTAAGAGATGAGCAAGTGATAGGTCCAGTGAATTAAATCTAATTTAATTCACATGCAGTGATCAATTAGATAACTAATAATTCACTATAAATAGTTTTTGCATCTCAATTGTAAGGAAGGCCCAGTTGAGATTGGGGTTAAAGGGAAGATAACTAGCAGTTGTATAATTAGAAAATTGTGCAGGTCGTGCATGAGGTCATCAGAAAGCCTTGAAGGTATTGCACAATCATTAATTGGGAATTTCTTAGTTAATAGGGGCTCGATTAGCCCAGGAATGTGTAAGCAAGGCTGACCAGGCAGAGGCAAGCAAGAGGTTAAATATTGGACCAAAATTGCTTAGATCGGTGCCATATTCGAGCAGGATCAAAGTGAGACAGTCAGTAGAGTGCGGAGGTTTCTTAGTGAGGGAAATAGCATTGTATCGTTTCATGGTCTTGACTTTATGCAATATACAGATAGAGGGGTTTTGAGCAGTTGCTTTCCCGAGATACATATTGTGTTGTGTAATTGATAATTAGTTATCTTACTTGTTATGTGATTATGTGATCGTAATTGGTTTCTGCAAATTGTAGAAGGATTCAGTATTTTATTTTAGTACATTACAAGATCGGTTGAATTCTTTGGATAATTTATACATGGTATGAGAGCACCATGAATCACAATAGAAGAGAAGAACCAAAGTTTGTTTTGAGCAGGTACATCGAATTTGCAAATTTATTCTTCAAGACCCAACAGCAGATCAAGATGTCTTTCAATGGCTTGAGACTCGAATATGATCTTAAGGGAAATTCGAATCTCATAGTATGGAAGGACAGGATGGAGGCAGTTCTAGAGGAAAAGGGACTGAAGGAATTCATAAATAGTGATATTCCCCAGCCCGCAGCAGCAAATTCTCAATTTCTTGATGCATGGAAGAAGAAGGTATCAAAGGCGAGAAGGATCTTGTTATAAGGAGTTTGAGATCATATTGTGTCGAGTCTCCATGGAAAGGCGAATCCATATGTTATGTGGAAGGTCTTAACAAATCTATTTCAGAATAGCAGCGACCACAAGAAGCTGGCGTTGAAAGACAAACTGATAAATATCAAGATGGAGGAGGGTGAGACGATACCAAAATACTTGATGAAGTTCACTCAATGTCAATATGAGCTTGGAAGTGTTGGTGAGACAGTATCCCAGGATGACTTGGTGATCCTTGATCTTCTAGACCTTCCCAAGAGCTAGCATAGTTACCGAGACTCAGTGAATGGGAGGGAGAAACTACCAGACTGGGAGCGTTTGTGGTCCAACTTGGTACAAGAAGAGATAAGGTGGGGCACCAAAGGCGGGACCTACGACGCAGACAAAGAAGAAGATTTTGCATTGGTCGGAAAAGGAAAGAAATCCAGGGGAAATAAGTCCCAAGGCGAAGAGGGCAAGAGAGACTTGTCCAAGGTCAAATGTTTTCATGGTCACGAGTACAGGCATTATACCACGAAATGTCTGCAGAAGGAAAGCAAGGAGAAGCCTGCAGTTGCAGCAGGTAGTGAAGCGCTAGCTTCACAGTTCAAGCTTGATTTTTCTCTCATTCCATGCATGGCCAACACTTTAATGGGATGCATGTGGTATCTTGGCAATGGTTCCTCGTTCCATATGACGGGGAATAAAGATCTCTTCAGTGACTTAGAGGAGAAGGACCTCCAGCAGAACATAGATTTTGGAGATGACGGGAGGTATAGTGCAACCGACATAGGTACAGTTACCTTTCAATGGGAGATTGGCTCCCCTCTCAGACTCAATTATGTTTTGTTTGTTCCAGTACTAAAGAAGAATCTTGTCTTTGTAGCGGTATTGGGAGACTGTGGTTTTGATATCATATTTAGAAAAGGAAAGGTGTTCCTTAGACACATCGCCATAGGACGGGTGAAACAGATAAGTGTACGAGTCAAGAACCATTATGCTCTTGAGGTCGAAGGTGCGTGCAAAGGATCAAAGCAAAGGTTAGTGACTTGGTGGTTGAGAGGGAGCCTAAATTACCTCTCAACTTGTAGCCTCAAAAGTAGTCTCAGAAGGTTGTGGAGCAGCCATAATTGGGGAAGGAGAGAGGAGACTAAGTGGAGGCATCCACTCAAGCAGAGACCTCCAGTAGGGGGAATTTCGAGCCAGATTGGTAGAGGGAGAAAATGCAACCATACCTTCAGTTGAGAGGTGGGGTAATGTGAAGGCATAATCCCAAGAGAAGAAATCTGGGCAGGATCCATTGAGATGGTTTGTCTCATGGATCAAACCTGGCTACAGGGATCCGACAGTACATAGTAGCAGGAAGGATCGGTAGCGATTGATGCAGTCAGATGTTAGAAAGACAGAAATCAGAGTGACAGATGTCAGATACTGGATGCAGATCATGGTTGGCAGCAGTGTAGAGAGCACAGATGCAGAGTCAACAACAACACAGAGTTTTCAGTAGACAGTGCAATAACTAGTAGCAGTCAGAGACTCTGATGACAGATGCATCATACTGATTCAGTTTTGGAGGATATTCAGTTTCAGAGTTGCAAGAGAAAACAACACTAGAGAAGTGTTGCATGTAGAACATTCCAAAGGTACCGGATTAGAATAGAGTTGAATTCCTTTCTTGTTGAGAGGGAGTGTTGAAATTGGTAACAAAAAACATTGAAAATGGCATCTAGAAACGACACCCAAAAAATGGCACCATAGAGGGCTTTTGATTTAATTTTCCCTTAATTAAATTATAAGTAAATTGTAATTCCACATCACATGATAGCTTGTAAGTGTTAACTAAGTCAGGAAGACTTAGTTAGCTCAATCAATTTGAGATGGAGTCAAATTAGAGGCATGCAGGGTGTCTCCTACTTTTTAGGAGCCTTGGTTGAGTTATTTGTGAGTTGTAATTAGTTAACTCAATTATTTGAGCTAAAATTAGTTTAACTAGTTCTAACTAAGAGATGAATCAATGATAGGTCCAGTGAATTAAATCTAATTTAATTCACATGGAGTGATCAATCAGATAAGTGATAATTCTCTATAAATAGTTGTTGCATGTCAATTCTAAGGAAGGCCCAGTTGAGATTGGGGTTAAAGTGAATATAACTATTAGTTGTATAATTAAAAAACTATACAGGTCGTCAGGAAGCCTTGAAGGTATTGCGCAATCATTAATTGGGAATTTCTTAATTAATATGGGCTCAATTAGCCCAGGAATGCGTAAGTAAGGCTGGTTAGGCAGAGGAAAGCAAGAGGTTAAATATTGGACCAAACTTGCTTAGATCGGTGCCAGATTCGAGCATGATCAGAGTGAGACAGTCAGCAGATTTCGAAGGTTTCTCGCTGAGGGAAATAGCATTGTATTGTTTCATGGTATTGACTTTATGTAATATACAAATAGCGGGGTTTTGAGCAGTTGCTTTCCCCAGATACATTTTGTGTTGTATGACTGATAATTCTTTCTCTTACTTGTTTGTGATTGTGCGATCATAATTAGTTTTTGCAATTTGTAAAAGGATTCAATATTTTGTTTTAGTACATTACAAGATCAATTGAATCCCTTTGGATAATTTCTACATAACATGTATACACCAATGAGGGTGTCTCTCGGCCACCACCTATTCTGTGAGGTGGCAACTGTGTTTCCTACACCACGACCACCACCATGATGCTTAGGGATTACGACCTCTCCATTATCCAAACCCTACCCCCACAATCCGTAATTTTGCCTCTCCCCACTCAACCTCTGAGTGTCTCGCCCAGGCTCACAGGCCAATCCACACCGGCCCCAGGTTAAAACACAGGGTTCTACTCCCGCCACCCCAACTGAACAGACACAGGACACTCTACCCACTAGCCTAATTAAACAGTGTCGCGCCACAGACAGAAAAGCCCCGATTGACAACTCCTCCCACCCCCTAACACCAAATAACTATAAAAGTGGGCACCTCGAACTAGCCACCATCCTTCTTACACAACCCACACTTTCCTCCAGGAGTCATTAGGGAATTTTGAGGTCTAAAATGGGCCTCCTAAGGAAATTATAAAATAATAGTAGAAATAATAAAATAATATTTGATTACATCATCGAATTTTAGAGGGAAAAAAGAAAAACTACTTTTTCAACTCGTATTTTCAACTTATCTCCCAAATTTTTTACTCAAATTTCGAGCGAGAGTACTCGTTGGATGAAAGATTTAATTCTTCATCCAAGGAGTACACATGTTTCATACTTTCTATGGATCTTGTTACACGAAAAATGAGAAATACATGAAAAACGTGATTGCAAACATGTTTTTTCATGTATTTCTAATTTTTCATGTAGCAGGGTCATCTTGAATCCTATTGGTTCTTATAAAGTTTATTTTGGTTGTACATTTTTCTTAGGAGGCCCATTTTAGACCTCAAAATTTCCCCAATGAAAAAAATCCACTAACCATCGAGTTGAAATAGAACCAAAAGAATTGAATGCCTTCCAACCGTACAAAAGAGTGAATATAGGGAAGAGGTTGCTAGGGCCATCAACAGGCTCTAGAGCCCCCCTTCTTTGATCCCACCTCCACAAAATATTTCCTACCAAACTATGTAAGTCGGTAATTGAAAACAAGTGAAATAATATTACCTGCAAGAAGGAGTGGGTCATGATGCAAGTGCCCAAGCCAAAAAGGTACCTAACTATGAACACCACTTCTCATCTCACCAACCCAATATAAGCTTCAGTCTCCAGAATTTGGTGCGAGTCAGGATCCCAAATTAGGTTTTGCATTACCAGTGGAGCCCAAACCTCTCCAAGCCTCCTCTCTTCATAATTTACTAAATGCAATGACAATCCAAAGAATAGGAATGGCTTGCCTAATAAGTCTCCCTACTCTCTTGAACACTATATTCCACCAAATGTATGAACCCTCATCTCCCAACTTTTACAAATGCACACAAGCGTCAAAATCATGCAAATTATACCTCGGATTTCCTCTAAAACGTTCTCCCTCGGATCTCCAAGCAGTGCCTGCACAACACACTTCATATTCATTGTTGTCACGTGGAGGAGTTATAAATGCCCAAGTCTTGGGCATCATTACTAACGTTTGCCACCCCCATTGGGGATATATTATTAATTATCTATTTATATATACTTTTTTTTTTTTTTAATATATGATTAAGTGAGATGGTTCCAGATGGAGTGTTATAGGAATGACATGTGGGGGTGTATGGTCACCGCCCCCATAACGGATATAAGCCAAGTGATGTGGCCATACGCCACCCACATCAATGAAATTTGCATACAAGATCATAGTATTCAACTTGCCCATTATGATAAACCTCGCCTTCTGCAATACAAGAATAAAAGTAGGGGATAATTGGATTTTTTTCACTTCAATGGAGTATAATTTGGGCGAATTACAGTTGCAAATGAGACTAATACAGGCCAATATTCTTATGCATAAACTTCATCATGTAGGAGTGGTCATTTGTGTGGCTCAATAGGAGATATAGGCTCAAGATAATGGCAAATTATGGGACTCGGGGCCAAAGGGAAGAACCCTTACTGTTCTTAGCAAGCTCATCTCTTCTTTATCCACCTCTTCATCTAGCAATGAACCCATGTCATCTTTGGTTCTTCAAGGTTTTCTATTATTGTTTCCTTAATAATATTCCTC
The DNA here is from genome assembly GCA_034641835.2 of Pinus albicaulis. Lineage (NCBI taxonomy): Eukaryota > Viridiplantae > Streptophyta > Pinopsida > Pinales > Pinaceae > Pinus > Pinus albicaulis. Next base: position 373,590,339 of record CM076582.1, read on the forward strand.
TCTCCTTAGCTTGTCATTTAAAACCTTGGTGTTTTCCTTCCTTCTCCTCCGAAGGTGTTAGCAGTCTTCTTTTTTCTCTGGTTTGTCATTCTTTGGGCTTGGTAGGGTGAACAGTTAAGGTTCATCCCCACATATTTGGTTTCCTTCCTTTGTGGCCTCTCCTTTTCTACTGGCCTTATCAACCTTCAGTCTCGAGGTGCCCCTGCTCTCGCTTCTCGAGGTATAGATCCATCTTGCCTCTTCCTCTTACTACTCTTCTTTCCTCGAGCCTCTGTTAATGATTAACAACCAACTGAAAATTCCCTATCAATGGGAATGGAGCCGTCGTGGTGTAACCTACTTCCACAAGCATGATGACTCTCAGGCTCAGTAGAGAGTTGAAGGGGAAAACCAGTGTTCTAGAGCAATATACCTCAAAATATCTAAGTTGATATCACCGAGGCGAAATGGGATACAACTAGCGAGAGAGGTTGTTTGACTGACATAGAAGTATTGGTTGAAATTGCAGATTAAGTGCCAGATACTGGGCACACCAAAGGGAGATACAACCAATACATGTACATAGTCAGCATTTACTGGCACTTAAAGTTCCTCATTGGTTGGGTTATTCTTGAGAAAAATAGGGTCAAAAAGGAAAATATCCTTATGTTAGATGAATTGCAACTCAATATGAGGAGTCTGGATAAGCGTAAATTTGCATTGAAGATCATTCTTGCCTCCTTCTAGCTCTTGGATGCTCTTTCAATATCAACAAGGAGCCCATCCTTGTGGATGCCTTTGACCCATCAAAATCTAAATTGCTAGTTCTATTTGGTCTAGTTTTTTTAGCCTTTTTAATTAGTTATATTTTTTCCTTCTAGTTGATAAGCTATCTTTTTTCCTTCTATTAAGTTTTCTTGGTCAACTACTAATGAACTATTACAATTATTTGGTATGGATAATAAAACAAATATAGTTTGGCCATTGGTGAGGTTTAGGACCAACCAAATTTTGTTAGTTTGTTGATTTAAAGCTTAATTAGAATCTTTACTTAGCAAAAAACAAAAAGATGAAATTATTTTTAATCATTCGTGTTAATTTTGGATATAGTAGTGTAGTCATATAAATTAAATGACTAGTAAACGTGGATATACGTCAATTTATAATTAGTTAAAACACTTACTTTATTATACATCCAAGGTTAATAAAATCACAAAAAGTAACTAAATTATAACTTTATTATTATTATTAATTATAAAAAGAATTAATATATAAGTTAAACATATACATTTAAAAAAAACATGTAACAATATTCTTAACCATGGAGATTTATCTCACTTTACTATGGAGGTTATTAATGTGTATATAGGCTTTATTACAATACCATGGCTTATCAATACCGTATGCCCAAAAAGTCACAACTCACTTCATATGACATTTTTTTCATGGATCAATTAATTATAAGAGCAAGAAACATAATTATTGTAGAGATAATCTCAACATTTGATTTATGTATATTATTATAAATATTCTATAATATTTTGTATAGATTAAAACCCTACCATCTATTTAATAATTATTGATAATTGAATTAAATTATAGAAATCCAATTTCAAAATAAACATGCATATCTGCTTAATTATATATATATATATATATATATATATATATATATATATATATATATAAGTATTTCATTTTGAAAATGGTACAACATAACCACTTAAATTAAACCTACAACTCGATGCCACAACCACTTAAAATAAACCCAATTAACATTACTTTTATACCTGAAACTTTATTTTTTTTATCATTTTAATATATTATCAACATTACTTTATAATACATACAAATGACACCTCATTTCTACAGTGAAAAAACATTAATCATCTCATTTTTTCTCACTGAACACCACTTTGAAGGAGAAAAATCTCATCTCCTTAAAGTTTTCAATAAGAATGGTTATAGCAAGGTTCAATGTCTTAGAGCTTTCCAAAAAGCATAAAAAAGGTCCTATGAAAAAAGAAAGATCCTTGTGATCGGTTATCTGGAGTTCTCATTCCGTTTATTCAAGGTACTACTGATAAAATCGCTAGGATCGTGAAGAGACATAATATTTCCTCAACCTTCAAGCCCCTCTACACCATTCAGAGTTCACTCAAATCGGTTAAGGACCTGGTTTTCCCTAAATATGGTAAGGGTGTTTACTTGAGTTCGTGCTCCTGTGGGACACCTTACATCGGTGAAACTGGTTGATCCATTAATCAAAGAATTCATGAACACGCCGCTGACCTTAAACACAGTAGATCATGCTCCTCCACCTTAGTAGAGCACGCTGAAAAGACAAAACATCACATTTGCATTGAATATGCTAAGGTTATTGCGAGGATTGACCATTTCCACCACCATAAGTTGAGAGAAGCCTTAGAAATCGAAAAGAGGTCGATTAACCTTAACAGGGATGATGGGTGGAGTGTTAGCAGATGTTGGATTCCTACCCTTCACTCTTAGTTGTTATTTTTTTCCTCCCACCCGGTTCTCCCTCTTGTCAATTCCCCTCCTCTTGCCCCCCGTTCCCCTCCCCCCCCCCTTTTTTTCTTCCTTTGATCCTCTTGCTCTCAATTGCTTTCTCCTTTTCAATTTAGTTTTTTTTTTAAGATTATAAATAATTCATTCTATTTTTCTTTTTAATTATAATATTTATAGTTATTCTCGATAAATAATGTAGCTATTATATTATGATTTAACTTATTAAAATTACTTATTAAGTAAGAAAATAAGAATATTAAATTATATAACATATAATTATTAATTAATTCAATTTTTAATTATTATTTTTTTCCACAAGAAAAATCGTAGCTTCTATTTAATAAAAATAAAAGTTACATGTTGTATATTCTAAGTGCATATTCAGATCAGTAGTGATGATGTCAATAGATAGCAGTAATGTAGCAAAAATAAATACATTTGATAAGTGCCTCATAAATACATGATGTGGATCGACAATCAGTAGTCCGTGTACATATATACTTTAAGTAACTGTGAGAAAAAATAAAAAATAAAATAGCAGCAACCTCTAATGGGGATTCAACCTCATCCAATGATCAGGTACAAAAGGACAATGAAAGTACTGATAATAAGTATGATTATTCTGTTCTTGAATCTCCATGTGTGCAGTCAATAGGTGCGACGCCTCCTTGGAAAGGAGATCAAAAATTGTGTTCCTCTCCCTGTAAATGTGTCAACAAGAAATATGATCAAAATATGTTTTGTGTTGTAGTACTTCATCCAAAATATTCTGCAGTGTGTGTACGTGACAGGTTTTTTATTGGTTGAACCAGTCAATGATAATTTTGGAATCGCCAAATATTTGTAGAGCATGAACATTTTTTGTGATGGTGAATTGAAGGAGGTATAGTAGACATGATAGTTCAGCATAGTTATTGGTGCCACGTCCAAGTCCAATCTTGACTTTGTAGAAATGGTGGGGTGAGTGATTAAGTAGGAAACCACCACCACAACCATGTATTTGTGCAGATCCATCGAAATAGGCCCAAGGTTGTGATAAGTCAATAATCTCAGGGGAGATAACTCGAGGCTGCAGAGGGGGTGGATCATCAGGCATTAAATGGTAAATGGAAATAATGCGGGCAACAGATGAGGGTCAGTGATGCAGTGTATTATGGAAGATGGTCTGGTTGCGGGCCATCCAGATACTCCAACAGATTAAGATAGGCAAATTACGCAACTTATGGGGTTGTGCAGATTTCCACCAAGTCTCCCATGCTTTTGTAAGAGAAAACCCCTCCCATCGAAGATTATGATTAATAGAGGAGTGGATAAGATGACAGAGTTCAAGTGTAACATTACAGTGAAGGAATAGATGAATTGTATCTTCAGCAGCCGCATTACATAGTGGGCATTTATGGGGACCAATGTGTGATATTTTCTGGAGGTTGGCCCCCGTAGGAATTTTATCAGTGAGAATGCACCACATGAGGAGTCTAGCTTTTGCAGGTCCCTTTAATTTCCAGATATTGTGCCACCATGGGAGTAAGTATTCAGGTCTATGTGATCTATAAATATGAATATACCCCTCTTTGGGAGTGTATAAACCTTGTTTTGAGACCGTCCATATGAGTTCATCATCCCGATCAAGAATTATGACACGTGAATCCCTTAATGCATCCAGATAAGCAGTCCATAGCACTACCCATTGCAGTTGGAGCTGTAGTTCCGGGTGGTCTAACCAACCTTGAGTGAACAGGGTGGTGCGATTTCTGTCGGCAATGTGGTTGAGTGTTTGATATCCAGCACGATTGAGGGAGTCAATAAGTACAGGCGGGAGGAGGTGGGCATTGCCGCAGCCCGACCAAGGATCCCATCCAATACGAATCCTGGAACTGTTACCAATTTTCCAGGCCAAATCAACGCTGATGTGTCGAATAGAGCCCAGGACAGCACGCCAAATCGTTGAACAGTTGGGATAGTGCACCAGTAGTTGACGAAGCCATTCAAGTGGATTTAGAGGATGGATATATTTCTGTATGACCACCCTGGTCCATAAATTTTTGCCTATAAGAATATGCCAACCAAGATTTGCATCCAGTGCCTGTGCAAAGGTCGGAAGATCTTTGATACCCCATCCCCCCCATCACTTAGGTAAAGCAATATGAGTCCATTTAGTCTAAGAAAAAGTGTGCCCTTATTTAGCACCGAGCCATAGAAATTTTCTACAGATCAACTGTATCCTGTGAATCTTCAGGTATCCAAGCTAGAGACATCCAGTAGCAGGAACTGGTCTCTAAAACAGTTGATAAATGTCGATCATTGACCACTTGACTAGCAGTGACACCAATTGTTTAGTCATTTTCGATCTGGTAATCCCGACAATTTTTATAGCTCATTGTTTTAAGGCAAAATCCCAAGTACTTCAGTCCATCATCAAATTTGGTAAGGGTAAATGGGAATCTCTACTATGCATAATGGATCTCATGTGGTGAGCATCCATGACATGTCAAAGTAGATTTGCTGTTATTGCATTGCATACCAGTGACGGTACAAAATAGTAGCAGGATGGATCTTACCACAGTAGAATCACCAAGTGTTCCATTGAGGAAGAGTATGATATCATCAACAAATAGTAGGTGTGTGAGTACACAATTTGCCGAGATGCAAATGCCTTTCAATTTGCCTCGTTCCCTTTCATCAATGATACATCTGCCGAGGCCCTCCATAATCAGGAGAAAGAGAAGGGGGATAACGAGCACCCCTGTCGAAGTCCCCGTTCGGCATGAAAGAAATTTGTTGTAGCCTAATTAATAAGAATACTAAAATAAATAGAGGTAATGCAACACATAATCCAATTAATAACCTTTATAGGGAATCCCATATGAGTAAGAAGCATGCGGATGTAGAGCCAACTAGCTTGATCAAAGGCTTTTGCCATATCTATCTTGAGGATCATCCCTTTGATCTTCTTAGTGTGCATATTATGTAGTCCTTCTTGTGCAATGCCTATAGCATCATGGATCTGTCGATTTTCAAGGAATGTAAATTGTTCAGGTGAGATGAAATTAGATAAAATGGGCTTCAGCTATTAGCAAGAATCTTAGCCATAATATTGTAGATACAATTGCATAAAGAAATCAGGCGAAAATCTTTGAAAGTGGAGGGATGATCAAATTTGGGGATAAGGGCAATGAAGGTAGCATTAAAAGCCTCATAAATGCACCCAGATTGTTGGGTCTCTTCCACCACCTCCAAAAGGTCTCGTCCCAGTAGTTCAAAGAATTCCATATAAAATTCCACAGGCCATCCATCAGGTCCAGGGCTCTTGTCCTTTTTGAACCATTTAAGGACTGATTCTAGTTCTTCCATCGTTACAGGTGTAATGAGATCCTTAGCTTCTGCATGATCCACATATCTAAAAAATAGAGAGGCCACCTTCATGATTTCAGCCAGTGAGGGTTGCAGAGGAGCCTTATATATATCTCGAAAATGATTGATGCCCTTCCGTGCAAGTTGTGAGAAAGGAGAAGTAGCGGTGCCATCCTCGTTGTCAAGTTCCCAAATGGTATTGATGGCCTTTCAACCCTTTGCATATTGATGGAAGAATTTGGAGTTTTCATCCCCTGCTTTGATCCAATTTGCACAACTTTTCAGTCTCCAAACTTCATCCCGATTTTGAAGGATCTTTAGGCGATCAGATTCCATTTTAATAAGCTGTGATTTCTCATCTTCTGTTGCAAAACCTCCCTCGATAGAGCATTCCAATCTGTGGATATCCCGTTCAATTGTTGTGAGCTCTAGTTCCTCCATTATTTTCTTATTCCTAGCCCAAGTAATTGACTTATTTTTAATGGAGAGAAGTCTGTGTCCAAATATGGAGGATGGCAAGTGAAGGCTCTGTGGAGGAGGGAGTCTCCACTAAGTATTCACTAAATTGATGTAGTCTGCATCTAGTAGCCACACAGAGCATAATTTGAATGGTGTGGCCGACTTGTTGAAGGCCCTATTGATTTCCAGGTATATCTAAGAGTGGTCAAAGATACCACCTGAGCTGATCCATTGCCTGAACGAGCCAAGAGTGTGAAGTAAACCTTCCTTAATGAGGAAGCGATCAAGCCTACGAGCAACCATATTGATCCCAGTGCGCCTGAGGTTATGAGGGGATCCACCATTTGATAGGAAGATAGAAGGTGTCTGGAGAAATCAGAGAGTGGATCCACATGTGAATTAGGTCCCCAGGACTTAGAGATCCCAAGGGAGAAATTCAAGTCTCCAGCCAAAATAATATTGTCAGAATGCAACACTGATGAATTCATAAGAGAGGTCAAGAACTGCTGCCTATTAGTACATGGGCCATAGGCATTGATGATATAGAATTGTAGGCTAACATCTTCCGTAAATACATCCATCGCCATAATGCAATCCCTGCCCCAAACATTTATAAGTTTAATATGTCGGGGGTTGATACAAAGGGCCAGCCCACCCAAGCGTCCATTAGCATCGATGGCATGGATGATCCACGAGGGGAGGAGGGGAGAAAGTGCTAGAATAACATGTTCGAAAGAACCATGAGTTTCTTGAAGGATTATGATGTCTACAGATGAAGAAGTGAAGAGGAACCTAAGAGAAAGGGGCTCAGCAAGGCTGGCAAGCCCTCAACAATTGAAAGAGAGACAAATCATTGAGAAACCAGGAGAGGGGATTGTCTTGCTCTAAGGATCCCATCAATGCAGAGTTGAGTGCCAGAGGTGACTTCAATACTGGCCGGTAGGATGGCCTTCGAAAAGTGTGAGTGATGGTTGCGACTGGACTTGTGAAAAGTTAAAGGAGGGCCAGGATGAGGTCCAAGTCCAACGAGAGTGTAAATATGAGGGTGCAAATTGTAGGAGTGGGTGGAAGAGGATTCAGATGGTAAAGCAATAATAGTAGGGATGGGGGGTGATTGGGGGAACTGTAGAAGGTGATGGGGGAAGTGTAGAAGGTGCAAGTGAAGAGGGGGCAGGAGGTGATAGTGAAAGGCTAAGTATGGAAGGGGGTGTGGGGGTAAAAAGGAAAGGTGAGGAGGATAGGGGACAAATAATGGAAGAGGTAGAGAATCCAACTAGAGAGGGCTCTATGCACTGAATAGATGCAATAGATAAAAATGATAAAAATGAGAAAGGAGGTAAAGAGGGAGTACCAGTGTCCGGAGAGAGATCAGTAAGTGTAGCAGTTGTCATAGAGCGAGTGACCTTGTATGGGGCATCCGCATCCGCCTAAGAAATTTCCTCCTGCAAAGTGGTAACAAGAGTCGAGAGGAAGCCGGATAGCTGTGCCTGGCATTGTAGCGAGACCAATACCGGTTCTACATGATGTTGTCCTCCTAGAGAGTGAGTACCAGATGCTTGTCCATTTAATGGATAATCTTTAAATACATGTCCAACTTTGTGACAACGACGACAGTGGAATTGTACCCATTCATAATCCAGTAACTGTGTCCAGGTAGTATTGCACCATTGAATTTTTAAGGATTCTTCAAGTCCTTCCTTGGTATCTAGATGTACCAGAATGGGGGAAAATGCCATCTTTCCTGATTCGATATATGAGCGATCATGGTCCAAATATGTGCCCATAAGATTACCAATATCACTGAAGATCTGTTTGTTCCATAAATGTAGCGGAAGACCAGGAAAACGAACCCAAATAGGTCCCACTCCCAACGGTTCACGTTTAGGATCAAATAAGGGGCTCCAACGCTTCAGAAGCACTAGGGCCATATCAATGTGCCAGTATTGCGATAATACCAGATATGTAGGGTATCTAGTTGTGAAACGGATGGCAAACTAGCCCTTAGTAAGTGTATGAATGGTTGGGATCTCATGTAAAAGACCACCCTAGATCTCTTGAACCGATTGTTTCAGTATTTTAACCCCATAGTTTCGGCCACAAACACGCCCCACCACTACTTTATCCATAGTGCCCATTATATCTGCCATCTGAACTCCTTTGTCGAGGGTGTGGAGGTTGCCACGATTACATGATTGCACACATTTCGTGCGACAGGGGGAATGAGGGGGCAGTCCAAGAGGTAGGGATGCGGTGGCTTTTGAGGTGAGCGGAGGAGGCGTCGAAGAGACGGGAGGGGGATGAGGGGAAGAAGGTCGGGGAATGTTAAAACGGCTGGATGGGCGACGAGGGGGGGTAGCGACAGGGTCGTGAGTGGTATTGGGATGATGGAGGGGTTGGGTAGGGTGCGAGGGGGGGGGGATTTGTGTGAGGGGGAGATGAGGTAATGGAAGGCGGAGGTGCCAAAGCGAGTGAGCAAGGGTAGGTGAGAGGGGGAGCAATCGCTTAGAGAGGGAGGGTTTGTGAGATAAATGCTAATGTTGAAGGGAATGGAGGATGGAGGTCTGAAGAGGAGATAAGGTCCATATATGTTGCATTGAGAATGACTAGGGAGTTGGGGATGAGGTCTGGGACCAGAAAGGATTCAAGGGCAGGGAAGGAATGTATGGGTGAGGATGTTGATGGAGTGGACCCTGAGAAAGCAGGACAAGTAAATGGAGAGGATGTGGGGTGAAAAACATACATACCAAATGAAAAACATTGAGCAAGGGTTCAAATGTCCACGTGGGAAAATGGGTCCTCTGAATAATCCACCAACTGTTCATCCTGGGCCCCCTCCATTGATATCCCCAATAAAAAGTCGTTGATGCCAGAGTCCAACCGTCAGTCAGAGTAAAACGGTCACAGGAAAACGACAGTGTAAGAGTATTGGACAATAAAGTTGTCATCGGAAGCAAAACGATGGGTTTGTCACAGAAGACAAACTTCTGACATCTGCTGCGTTCCAATGCAAAAAATGGGCCGAAAAAATCGCGGGATCCCCGTCGAAAGCTGATGGACGTGTCGAGGGTTCAACAAGGTGCCAGTCAAAATGATGGGTAGCCAGATAGTGTGCCACAGGTGGTTAAGCTAGAGTGAGACCCCATGAAATACTGTGAAAAATGAACCCCAATGAGTGTCGCCATCTGGTCGATGTAGTTAAGCATTGGTTGCCACCATGCTAAGTCACAAAAGACAAAACCCTAGGTGCCGCCATGAGAACCAGCTCCGCTCCTCCAATACCTAGTCTGAATCTTCCTTCCCCCCTTTTGCAAGTTGGTCAACATGTCAAATTATTATAAATATTAAATAACTATTAATTTAAAATAATAATAATACAACTATTAATTAATTATTTCTTAGATTAATTATATTTCTTATTATAGTCAAACTAGTCATTATTTACAACGGTTAGTTGGAGCTTTTCTTATCTATTTAAACTAGTTCCTAGATCAGATTTCTCATCTTGTCCTGATGATGAACCGCACTGGCTGGTTCGAAACACGTCGACACAGTATGCTTAGATGCGATTATCACCGAAATATTTTATATACATTAAATTAATGTGTTAAATAAGGTATTCACAATCATCAATTTTCTTTATATATATAATTTTTTCCGTGGAAAAATCATAACTTATTATTAATTTATAAAATGTTACATGTGTAGATGCACATTGTGCAGTCTTGGCACCACTCAAGAAGTTGGTGCCCAAAAAATCAAAACAAAAATTACAAAAAAATAAAAATAAACAAGGGCCTAAGGAACATGACTTAGTCACCCTTTTATCCCTTTTTTCTTTTCTACTTTTCTCCAACCTCCTTGATTAGGAGTGGTTGTAACAATATTTAGTTGATTCTCTTTTGTCTTCCTCAGGTGTTCCTTCTCTGAATCAGAGCTCTCAGATGTATAAGGATATTTAAAGTCTCCTATCTCCTTCTCATTCGACCTTTCTTGTCCTATGTGTCCTTCCTTGCTTGGATTTTGCGAAATTGATACCATTATTCCTTCCAGGTTTAAATCTTCATTCGTTGGGGATGTCTGTGGATTTGGATTGTACTTAGTGGTGGCTAGTCCTGATTCCTCCTCTTCCTCTTCATCTTCAGGTTTTGCTATTGGGAATTGCCATCCCTTAGGCTTTTTGACTGGTTTATTTTTCTTCCTGGGATCTTTCTTTACCAAAGGACACGTGGTTTGTAAATGTCGAGTTTGTAGACATAGAGGTTACCGAATGTTGTGTTCTCATAATCCAAGAACTGGGTCCAACACTGGTTATTGTGTATCAAAAGGATATGGTCATGTAGTCCTTTACTAAGGTCTACCTCAACACATACCTCAGTTCTTTATGTATCCATCTTGATGTATCTCCCTAGTGTGTTACCAATTCTTTCCAGAACCATTGGATGCCAGAAATGAATGCATAAGTTATGCAATCTTACCCAGACTGGTATCTTGGAGACTGTCATTGAATTAGCATCAAAATCTGGGAACCATGGTATGATAAATAGTCCTGCATTTCCTGAGAACCACGGACCCTCATGTAAAACTTGGTCTCTGATTTATGATGATTCAAATATCAATTTTCTTTATATATAGTTGTAATAATCGAAGATCATTATTCTTTAAAATGTTTATCTTTTTTTACATATGGATGTAGATTTTGAAACTTTTAACTACTACTATAATACTAAAGCATATCCAATGGCCCACAAACCAAATACACTACATCAAATTAAAATATTTAATTATATAGGGATAACATTATTAACTATTTGCACAAAATTATAGCAAAAGAAAATATCCCAAAAAATGAAAATCTTAATTTTCTTTATAAATATACATCTTCAATAAAAACTTCAAATTAAAAATATTTAACCATATAATTAAGATTATTATTATTGTAATTAAAAATCTTTATATCATTATTAAAATCAAAAGATGTTTATAAATAATAAAAATTTAATTAAAAACTATAATATCTAGAACATTATTATTTTTCATTAATTATGTAATTCATAATGTAATTTTTGGATGTCCACTAGGCATAGAACAACTAATGAGAGGGTCGTTTGTTAGTACACTATGTTGTGTAAAGGTAATAGGGTAAAAATTTATGGGCAATAATTCAATTATGCTAAAGGCTCGTGTAGCCCAAGCCAAGTGCAATTTTTGGGTGATTTTGATAGCTTAGATGCCCTTAGGTCGCAAGCCACAAGTTAAGAATGCCAATCATCTCGGGACTCGCATAACCTAGCAAACAAAAACAAAATATTGTTTATGGGTAGTTTACTTAACAAACTCTTGTTATGTAAGTGGTTAAAGACCCATGTTTAATTTGATTGATTGTTTACAACTCCAAGCAAATATACTTAAAATTTATAATTATCATGCTAGTACAAATTAAATCAAATTATTGATTCCTTTAATATATATATATATATATATATATATATAATTCCATTGATGTGTTTATTTGAGAATAGAGTTTATAGAGTTTTAATTTAATTATCAACAACCATTAGGTGGATGGATGGGATTTAATTTCTATGAAATATATTGGAATATTTTTAATAATAGTTACAACTCAAAGATTGAGATTTATCTTCAAATTAGTTCCGCATTTTTTTCTATTTTAAATTGATTAATTTTAAAAAATGTTATATGAACAAGTGTCATACAAAATGAGTTATAGCCTAAATCCATCTTAAATCTTGATTTACCTGCAAAGGGATCACGTCTCTAGTTAAGATGGATCTAATGAATTTCCTCAAGTCTTTAAATAAGCACCATAATAACAAATATAGAAGGAAAAACCATGAGTTGTAACGTCCTCTAATAATAATAAAAATAATAAATAATATAATATAATTAAATAAATAATAAGTCAATATAATAAATACAAAATAAATAATAAAGATAATTAAAAAAATAGTAAATAATAAACTTGAGTAATAAATAAAATAGTAAAGTGGAATTTTAAATAGTAAATAAATAAGTAAGGTTATCAAAAGTAAACACGAATAAATTAAGAAAGACTTAAACTAAGAAAACTATAAAAATAAGTAAAGTTAACAAAAAGTAAAAATAAATCAAATAAGAAAGAGTTAAATTAAGAGAAACATTAAATTAAGTAAAACTTAAAATAAAGAAATAAAAGTTACATGTTGACACATGGAATGTGTGCATGCGATCTCTTTTCCATTGTTTGGTCTATTTAATAGACGTTGATGAAAATGAGATTCATTATTCTTTCATCTATCCTCTAGGGAGAAAGGTATTGTGAGACAAAGGATTCCCTAGGATTTGTACGTCGATTGGGGGCTCGGGGGTGGTTAACTGTAAAAATATTTCATGCAGCTGAACCTACGGTTGGGTGGAGAGTCATCCCCAAAATTTTGTTGCGGTTAGCGGGATTCAAATAGCGTTCAACTTTGGAGTCTCAAGTAAGGAATATCGTCGTTATGTCCAAATACATCACTCTCGATCGGAGAAGGGAATTGAACCTTTGATGAGTGCCATAACAGCATGCCTCATCATCGTTTAACCAAGACCCCACAGACGTTTGTGTGTTGATTTTTAATTGCACATTTGATATAATTAGTTGCATGTTAAATTTTGAGATTTTTACATATGATATCAGAGAAAGTTTGAAATCTAAGAACCTAAGATATGAAGAGAAATATATACTACTATTAAAATTGATTTGCTTAAATCAATTACATATTATCATTGACTCTCAATTTTCAATATATTTTTATGTAATATATATATATATATATATATATATATATATATATTATTTTTTCACCATAATTTAATAAAACAATATTGTGAAGAAAATAGTATGGTTTTTTTTTATAAATAAAATAGTTTTTGATCTCCACTTTTAATTTAGGTTAAGTTAATGATGGCAAACCCAAAATACTTCTATCTCCATATAAACTTTGTGATTCGTATATATGCTTACGGGCTATATCAATTATATATGCAGTAAATTTGGAATAATCAAATATAAATTTAAAAAAAATAGCAATAATTATATATATAAGACCACTTATTCTTCTCCCACATATCAAATTCCAATCGTTGTATAACCATTGCTTCAAGTAATTTTTGCCACTACAAAGAATTAAGTTGTCAACCAATTCACCCAAGCGACCATGGACTATTATAAGAAATATTGAAACATGGGCTAACAGAAATAAAAGCAAAAGGGAAATTTCCATTAGCCGCTAAACAAACCCGATGCGATAACAACTGTCAAAGGGAGTTCCCGTAGAAAAAGAAATAAATTTTTAATTGCCTTATGTAAACCACCTTTCAACCAAGATACAATTTCTTTTTAAAACAAATCCGCTAAGCCAGATGACCTTTGTCGATCAATGGTGTAGTAGTTTGCATATCATGGAAATTAAGGGATTGTTGGTGAGTCAGATTTTTAACATTGGTATATACTTATTTCCACATATAGAAGTTGAATAATTAATACTTTGTTTTTTTTTATCTTTGATGCATCACGCTAAAACTTCAAGTTTTAATAGTAAATGTTTTAGACCATATTTTTTTGAAAATAGATATTTATCTACACATCTCAACAAAGCAATTTTTAGCAACATCTCAAAATAATTTTAGCAATTAAAACAATAGTGTTATTTATTAATATTTCTTTTTATTATTATACTACTTCAAATATGAGTGGAATGAGTTTGGGGGTCACCATTTTAGAGGGAAAAAAAAAGGTTATGTTAAATATATTTTTAACAAATATAAAATATTAAATTTAAATAATTGGATAATGAGTTAACAATATGTGATAACTGGAGTTTACTACGAAAATATAATATTTAAAACCACAGGATCATGAAACTTGTGTTGGAGGTTGAGCCACGGAAGTCATTAGCCAAACCATATTTTGATCTTCCTTTATTTTGACTTTGTATATTCATTTTCGTAATTCTGCATGATTTATATAAAATAGGAGTTGAATTGCCTGGACAGCGAAAATTGGGTGGAATTTGGGCCAATTTTTTTAAAGAAATCTTACTGTAACAGTAACAGAGTTTGAATCATGATTTTGATGGTGGAAATAGATTCAACAACATCAAAAACCTCTAAGACATCCAAAATATTAAAGTGTGATAGTTACAAAGTGGATTTACAAAAATATCTACCAAATTTTCTTAAAATCTTAAGAAAATTTCAAGTGAAAAAGCAGCCTAATTAAACTGCGACTATAAAATAAAATATTGCCTTTCACTAGATTTGTTTTTCTTAATGTGGACATTAAAAAAACAAAGCCGTAATTAAAAATTTCAAAATAAATATATATATATATATATAATAAAGGAGTGGTGGTAATTGTGTTTGCTTCTTGCTTGACAAAATTATTATATTATGTACATTGACACATCAATGATTGTCACTCTAAAAATAGAAAAATAAGAAAAAAAACACCCCTTGTTACACCTTCAATTGTTGATCCGTGCAGGTTAAGATTAGATTATATATAAAATATTATATATGAGTTCGCCCATGGACTTTAATAACCATTATCTTAGTAAGCATGTTATATGACTAACTGTATTTCTCATAAATTAATATAAAATTTACCCACCACAATTTAGTTGAGTGTGCATTCAAAATGGCTTATAGGGTTTATGATTTTTTAAATAACATATAACTCTTATATGGCCCATGAGCTTTATGTATAATTTTCCTTTGTGCACTTTCATATATCTATGTGCATTACAATATTGACGGTTAAATCTGAAAATAAGTTTGGCTCTAATTTACTTTTATTTAAATACCAATTTCACTTTAATTATATATAAATAAATATGTTAATTTTATCCCTATCTTAAAATGATTATTACATAAAATAAAATTTGTAAATGGAAATGGTGCTCAGTTAAATTATTTTGAGTTGTTAAATATAATTAAAAGTTATAATGATTTTGATTTTTTTTTAATAGTTTTTGTTTATTTTATATTTTTTTGGGAGAGTTATAAAAAGTATGTTGATTAAAAAAATAGAGAAGTTGTGATAAAAGGACAGATAGAATATCTTAGCATAATGGTAATATGCTAGCCTAAGACAGATTCCCGAAATCAAATAAGTTGGAAAACTGAGTAACAATGTTATGGAGTTATTGGGATTGACAATGGTTGATTAAAGTTCATATAAGTTCCTCATGCATGCTT
Source organism: Pinus albicaulis (assembly GCA_034641835.2). Taxonomy (NCBI): domain Eukaryota; kingdom Viridiplantae; phylum Streptophyta; class Pinopsida; order Pinales; family Pinaceae; genus Pinus; species Pinus albicaulis. Next base: position 373,605,894 of record CM076582.1, read on the forward strand.
AATGGATAACACAAAAATGACATGGGAAATACAAAACTTAGTAAAGCCTAGAAAATATTTAACTATGTTATGCATTAAAATGGTTGCTTTCTCAAATTTACAAGCTCCATGAAGGATATAGGCTAAGTGGAATGGACAACCTGAATGATGATTGGGAAACATGATTGGTAAGGGTTAAGGTGCATTTGACCTACATAATTTTAAAAGGGAAAGATGGGAAGCTGTGACCCAGAGTGCTCATATAGTTGTAAATTGACATGTTATAAACTAAGAAAATGTTTAAAGGTAAATACTAAAGATGACAATTGTCTACCATTGGTAAAGAAGATACATTTTGTGATAAGTTGAGGCTTAAAGACTAATAAGAAAAATAATCAACGTGAACAGTAAGAAGTTGGCATGTCATTGATGGATTATGTATTTGGATTAAATGAGTTAATGCATTGGAAATGAAGCAATGAGTTAAGGACTGATGGTAAGGGCAATAATAGCTTAACTAGAGATTAAAGCTCTAGATGGTGAACTTTAAAGTAAAAATGTTGTATCAAAACTATAGTATACTAGTAGTGTGGCTATGTCTATCCTATAAATTTTGGACTTTCTTATTGAAAGAAGAGGAGATAATTATTGAAAGCAATAGACATATTGTTGTGAACACAACACTAATAGTATTAATGAGTTAACCTAGATCCTAGATGGATGTTGAATAATCCTATTTCATAGTTGGTATTCACTGTTTATAGAAGTAAATGAAATTGAATTTTCTGATGAATCGTGAGTTTGAGCAAGTCAAGGCCCAGTGGGACCAATATAGCGCAGGGTCAACTACCTAGGAAGATGCAGAAGTTAATTTTCATAACTTTCCTTATCTATTTCATTAAAATGTGTCGTGAACTAGATAGGATTTCATAACTTATATAGTAGAGTGTCTAAAAATCATGTCGTATTGCTTAAATTTTTTATACATTTAAATAATACACTATGATTGAGTTTTCATGGTATGATGGTATGAGGATAATGAGGCACAGGTGGTTCTATTTATTTAGTTCTTACGATAATGATATTGTATGCTCATGATGAATATGATATGCATATGGATTATGATGTTATGATTTGAGGTTATATTGACATGTGGTTAGTTTATTATGTGATGTCATGGTATATCTTTGATGTTGATATGTTGATGTTATAACTTACAATGGTATTTTATGTGGTAATTGCATGTAGATTTTATAACATGCATGAGCATGCATTTCTTTACTATTCAAAATGTGGTGATTAATAATGATGTTATGTTATCACAATGACATGCAATAGTTGGCATGTGGATTATTTTCTATGATACTATGGTATAACTAATGCATTGGTTGCATGTTGAGATGTGGTGACTGACATGAAATCCACGAATGGGCCGAGAGGGTTAGTTTATTTGATGATCTCGTGGGAGCCCACACCTGTGAGGGAGAATATGTAACACCATATGGGCTGGGGACAAACTCAATCAACACTATGCATGCCAGTGGTTCCTTTGTCTTGTATAACTCTTTATGGACAACTCTTGATGGGCTATGAGACCATCTTGAGGAGGCCAAGTGCCTGATATTGTAGGCCAAGTGCCTAGTATTGGATTGGGATGTCGAAATCTGGAAAGGGTGTAAGGACTTCGATGCCTGGGGCTGTGCACCTTAGTGAGGGTGGAGGGAGTGGGCCAGCCTTGTGAGATGCTTGGAGTACTGAGTGGGGTGCCTGTCTTGGGGCAGATGAGGTTTGAGCCAAGCGCGAGCCTTGGGGCCAACCTTGGGCTATGGTACAGATCGATGAGGCTTATGCCTGGTTCTGAAAGTGGGAAAAAAGATAGAGATTCCTTGAGATTTCCCAGGTGTTGTGGAAACTTTCGATGCTTGCTGGTTATACTAGTTCAACAGAGGGTGTTGGGCAAACACGATGTAATAAATAGCTAAATAAATAAAATGCTAAATTATTCAACTTAACTTCGGGACAAAGTTCCTTAAAGAGGAGGAGTATGTAATGTCCCCTAATAATAATAAAAATAATAAATAGTATAATATAATTAAATAAATAATAAATCAATGATAGTAAATACATAATAAATAATAGAGAGAATAAAAAAAAAAAATAGTAAATAATAAAGTGGAGTTCTAAATAGTAAATAAATAAGTGAAGTTAACAAAAGTAAAAAGGAATAAATTAAGAAAGAGTTAGCTAAGAAAACTATTAAAAGAAGGAAGTTGTCTACCCAGGTAGTGGAATAGCCCGGACTATAGTTTTTTGCTGGAATCCGGTCAACTAAAATTCAAAAAATCAGGTAGTTGGAGTGTTTGGAATCCATTTTTGATAGTGGAAATGGATTCAACACTATCGAAAACCCTTAGGGCACTCAAAATACTAAAGTTTAACAACTGTAAACAAGATTCTGATAAAATCTTTGTCGGATTTTGGCCAAATGCTGTTTTTTTAGACTACGTGTAAAAAGAAGTAAAGTTAACAAAAAATAAAAATGAATAAAATAAGAAAGAGTTAAATTAAAAGAAACATTAAATTAAGTAAAACTTAAAATAACGAAATAAAAGTTGCATGTTGACACATGGAATGTGTGCCTGCCATCCCCTTTCCATTATTTGGTCTATTTAATAGACATTGATGAAGATGAGATTCATCATTCTTTCATCCATTCTCTGGGGAGAAAGATATTGTGAGACAAAGGATTCCTTGGTAGTAGTACATTGATTGAGGGCTCAGGGGTGGCCAACTGTAGAAAGATTACGTGCAACTGAGCCTATGGTTGGGTGTAGAGTCGCCCCGAAAACTTTGTTGCGGTTAGCGAGATTCAAATAGCATTTAACTTCAGAGTCTCAAGTAAGGAATATCGTCGTTACAGGTAAGTCACCTTTGCTCGTGTTTATGAAATTCCTATGCTAGCTTGTTAATAGTTTGTGTGTTGATTATTAATTGCATATTTGATATAATTAGTTGCATGTTAAATTTTGGGGTTGTTACATGAGTTGTTAAAATTTGAATCCTAAAAACTACTAATTAATTATTATTATTATATCTAGAGGAAACAACAACTCGACTGGTCTCATACTTGCGTGACTAGAGGAATCAACAACTAGACTAGTGTCCCATACTCACGTGACTAGAGGAATCAACAACTTGACTTGTCTCATACTCTTGTGACACATTCCAACTGCTACCACTCTAACCTCTAGGTGCCTACATATGCCCCTTCTACAAGAAAAGGTGAATCAGGAGGGTTTGAACCTCGAACCTCCTTACATATAACACTTCATTTTCAAGGTCATCAAGGTGCTTTCTTTCTTTCTTTCTTTTTTCCTATATGTTAGCTTAACCCATGGAGGATTTGAATATTAAATATCATGGTTTACATAATATGTCATAACACAACAATTGTCAATTAAATTGTCCCCGTGAATTTAAATTATTATTTTTATTTGACCTAGTCAAAATGTTTATGTTTAAATTACAACATCTCTTCCACACCCAACAAAACCAACTTATACTTAAGAATCTCCATAATTAAGAATATTACAATATTTTGTTTTAAATTACTTTTTTATAATTAATTTAAAAATAATTTAAAATAAAATTATAATTTAATTATTTTTTATGATTTTTTTTTAATATTAGAAATATAAAATATATTACAAAGTAAGTATATTATAAATTAGTACTTATCAATTTTTATCAACTATTTAATTTATATAATTACATTTATTTATAATATTATTATTTCAAACTTTTATTTCAATAATTCCAAAATACAAAAAATCAAATAGATTTAAAAAATATTAACTTACTTTCAAAATTCCTGTGGTCTTTTTGTCCATTTATCTTTTCATTGTCACAGAAACACGGATTTGATTTAACTTATTTCCTAATTTGAAAAGGATGGTTGCTAAACGTTATCACTTTCTTACAATGGAATCGTAAAAACATGGAATTTTTACATTTGTTGGAATTGTGAAAACAAAGAATCGTTAGGTTCGTTTAATATGAGTTTAGTGTTGAAATTTCTAGTTGTGTTGATATTGTATTAGTTTTTATTAATTATAATTTAGTTATTTTTTATTTAAATTATAACTAAAAAATTATAATTTTATTTTATTTATTTTTATTTTTTAAATTTGAAATTTGGTTTTTTATCTATAGTTTGTATATAGATATTTTTTGATAAAAATTATATAGCAAAGAATTTGGTCAATTTGTTTCTTGTGGTTCATCATCAAAACCCATTATATATTTTATAAGATTAAGATAACATATATATCCTCCAAAATAGATATAGTTGGTTCTATATTTTAGTAGAAATTTTTTCAATCCCTCCATATAGATATATTGGTTCTATATTTGTGAAAGTTTTATTTTAATATATTTTATATGATGCTTCTCCATCGTAATTATTAAATTAATAATAATTATTTTTAAATTATTATTATTTTTAATTAAATATTAATTTAATTGACAATTTTACATCAATTAATACAATTAATAAGTAAATAAAAATACACATTTATATAAAAACTATTCATTTAAATAAAAATCTTAAAATCTTAAAAGTGTAATTTAATTTAATTGGTTAAGTTACTTAGGTCAAACCTATTATTGATGAAAGAATAAAAGTTCAAATTGGATCAAATCTTGAGATTACAACTACTTTTAACTTAAATCTATGGCTTTTAATAATAACCTAGTCATATGAGAGGTCTCTAGAGAATTGTTGTTAAATAATAATTGGATTTTAAGATGAATGTTATATCATATACTTTATTTGGCTTGTTTAGTGAAATGACATATATAATGTGGTGGGGTCCAGTAGGCATTTTCTTTTAGAATCAAACGTTGCCACTTAAATGGATTAACGTTTCCTTCAATGGTTCATAAACATCTCAAGCCCTTTGTCTTGCATTCCATACTCTCTTTATAATATGGTGGCACATTTAGATACCCTTTTCTTCATGGCTAGCCTATTTTTTATTATTATTATTATTATATGCTTACACGTCCCACTAGGTGGTATAAATGGATTTTGAGAGTGGATGGTTGCTTTTACTTTACCAACTTTTTTTTAATGATAGAGTTGTATTTTGGTATGGACAAATTTACATATTTATCTTTTATGCAAATAGGTGGTTGGTGGTTGTGTAGATGTAGAGATGGGAGGAAAGGTGAGAAAGACTAGAGGGAAAATAAAGATATGGAATGGAGTTTAAAGTTATAAAAATGATTTGAAAATGTTAAATATGGTGTATTTTAATGATATTTATTATATATGTATTTATATGATATTTTTTACAATAGAATATAAAAAGGTGGAGAGTGTTATTATTGTATCTCAAGAGATTTGATGCTTCTCAATTTTTGGTAGATCCGAAGTTAAGATGGATCTAGGCTGGTTTAATTCCCCCATTTAAATAGGCTATATTCCACATGAATACCATGATTCAATACCACAGGTTCTCATAAACTTGGAGCTCAAATATATTTTAACTTTGAAAGAGGTTTGCATCTTGGGAGATTTGATCCCTCTAGGAGCTTGGTAGTTAAGATGAATCTAGGATGATTTAATTTCCCCCTTTAAATAGGCTATATTCCACATAAATACCATGGGTTCTCATACCATGGGTCAAATCCATGAAGTTATTATTATTTTAATGCTATTTTTTATTATTTTTATTTTATTTTGACTGAGTAAAATTGTTTTTAGTTTAATTTTATTTTAGTTTTAATTTTGTTTTTTTTTTTATGTAATTTGATCGATTCAAAATGTTTACAAGATAATACATGACATTACAACATATTTTCCATACTAGGCTCGAGAGTGTCTCTTGGCGCAATTACATTACATTACAACATATCTTACATGATCAAGCCAAAATGTTTACATAACGTTACATTACAACATCTCTGCAATACTAGGATGAAGAGTGCCTCTCGGTGAAATTAATCATTGTGTTAGTAGAAGGGTGACTAACTCTATGGACACCTACATTGAGATGAATGTCATGGTATGTTGACATTTAAAGATACCATAGTTCACACTTCATAGACAATGTAAGATAACACATACTAGGAGAGGAGATTTTAAGTCTTAAAACTATTCATGGAAGAAATTTGTGAGGACATATATCACACAAATCCTATGTATATTTCTATGTATATAAAATCAATACACACAAAAGGTTTACTAAACATTGAAAAATCAAATCTATTAACCTTTGAAGTTACTCTAAAAGTGTTTACAACAAGTTGGGGGTGCCTCTTGAGAATTGGGGTGCATGGTGTATGTCAAGCCCCTAAATGGTCTAAGATGGATTAGCACATGGGACGTGATATTTGAAGGATGTGCTTAGTTGAGATAGTTTACTTGATGTATTCTTAACCTCATATGTTTGCTCGCTTAGTGTCCTTCCCTAGGGCGTTTGAGTTCTCTTGACAATTTTGTGGACACCCTTCATTGGGGCCCCATTAAGGATCCACTTGATTGGAGAGTGTTTGACATGAAAGGAGGAGAATTCTACAACTAGGAGGACGACATAAAACCTTAGTTAGCATGCGATGACTTGTATTCATGTTCGATTGATTGGGCATGGCTTGGGGGTGCTTGGGGCTTTGACAATATTCTTGCAAAAGCAACTAACCCATTGGAGTACATTTCTTAGAAGGATCATTGGATTTTGTCGAGGTAATTGATGGAGGGATGTGGACTTTCCTTGTGTCACTATGTCACCTTTGGATCCATTATTGTCCACAACGTCACCTTAAAGCATGACACATGTACTATAGAGAATAACATTTCGCTTGTGTTTGGATATAAGTGCTCATTGTAGGTTTCCATAATGGATAAGGACTACATTGTATTATCGGTCTCCCTTACCTCTCATATAAATAGAAAAAGGAGAGATTATTTCCATTCATATATGTTTATTCACTCACTTGTATTGACTCTTGTGATGAGATGCAACCTAAAGAAGTGTCCACACTAGCAACCCTCTCCTCTCCCCCTCTCTCTAGAGTCTTCACATGGGCTTGATCTCTTTCTCTCTTGAGTTGCTAGGGTTTCTTGGTTTTCTTGGAGTATATTATGTTAGATACCTAATCCTCGAGATTGTGGTAAATTTAAAAAATTATTGTAAATATTAATTTAGAATAAATATGAAGAGTTACGAGTGAATAGGAAGAGTCATTTGGATCTCTTGGAAGATAAAACGAAAGGTCACTTATAATTATATTTAGGTATGGATCACTTAATCAAACTTCCTTTTCATCCACTTCATCTCACTCCTTCATTCATCGATAATTTTTGGTGAAATATTCAATGCAATATAAATAAAATTGACTTTAATTATAAAAATAAAACGTTGAATAAATTCATCTCACGGTCCCATTTTACTGCACAATATTTCCATTCTAATCGCCTAATTGAAAATATATTGGAGATTATTATTATTACATTACATATTTGATTTGTGTGTTGCATTTTGGGTGCCTCTATGCATTACATCCCTAGTACCTCTGCAAAGAGTGTGTACTCTCATTACTATTGGCATTTCCACATCCATTGGTAGAAGAAAAGGTCATGGGAATTTATGTTAGATCAAAGAGAAATTGTAATACATCAATAAAGGTGAAGTGCTTGACTAAACCATGTTTCCGAAAGTTTCTAAAGACCATTAGCATCTGGACCAACAAATTTACTTCTCAATGGGCATTTCACCTCCATTACCTATTCATCACTAGTCCAGTGTGTGTCCAAGTGACGTTTTATCAGGGAATACCACATAGCCTTGAGTTGTTTTCTCTCTTGCATCATTAACATTTTTTTTCTAAGAATGCCTTTTGTTATATAATCACGGTTAAATAAAAGACTCGCATAAACATTATGGTCATAGGACATGTTGAATCTAGAAATTCCACAACTACTACCCATATTATGTACAAGTTGAGTGGTATTGGCAAGTGTGTGATTGGGAATTTTGAGAAGGAACTTGTTGAGATGAAATTTTTTTTGTTCAAGTATGCATAGGTGCTTAACAAGGTTAAGACTAAGTGTGAATGTGATATTGCTATTGAAATTAGTCCTTAGAAGTTTGAGACCGTCAAGTACCATTACATTTTCATTAATCCTCCCAATAATCATGATTATGGGTAGCTCACAAGCTAATTGTGTTGTTTTAATTTTTTATTCTACCACCAACGATTTTGGAGTTGGTATTTTTGAGGATGGATAAACTAGAGAGCATGCTCTTTTTTCCTTCACTCTCTTTTTTTGTTAGGTTATGTGAGTCCTGAAATGACTAGCACACCTAACATGTGGGTTGAGTAGTTGCGACCTAGGGGCATATAAGCCATAAAAATCACCTGAGGATCGCACCTGGCCTAGACCACACCGACCCTTAACATGGCTGGATTTTTTCCCATGAATTTTCGAACAAGTGACCTTTACACCACAAAGTGCCTTAACAGAACACCTTGTCACCGTCTACTCTATGCCCTATGAGGCTTTTGGAGGGTCGGTGATTAATTCAAATTCTCTTCTTGATAATTACTCGTGAGCTTACTTGTTTTACTTATGTCTTCTCTTCTTAGCTTATTTAGTCTTTCACCAAGTCAATTACCAAAATACAAGAGACACAAATTTACGCTTTTTGAGCCAGGGAAAAACCTCTCCCTCTTGGAGAGGAAAACCCACGAGAAATTCTTCTAATAGACTTTCAAATTGCAATTACCATGACCAAGACTCATACCCTAGACCTTTATATGCTTCCAAGACCTTGTCATTGCCTCTTCATTGGCTCCTTCTTTCTTGCACCTTCCTGCACTGATCTGCAGCTATTAACACCAAGGCTAGAGAGCTTGATCTCTACTCGTATTCTTCCTTCTCCGGATGTATATGATCCTTGCTTGTGATATCAACACTTTACATAGTCCCGTTTTTGTACACTAACATAATATTGTTTTGGCACAATAGAATATACTCTTCTTCACACAACACACTGTCTTGATCTCGCATATATTCCAGACCTGAACTCGCACCTTAGACACGAAATTATCACTGAATAATATTACTCTTAAAATAGTCCTCGCAATTATGTTATGGTGTAGATATTATCACAAAGATTCATTGCATCTTCTTCAGTTAGTATCCTCGCTATACATCTATGATCCACATTCTAATTTCAGACTTAACCGTATCTTTTAGCCTCAAACCCATCCACATCACTTCTCCAAATAGATCTGCATATTGACATACTTCAACGCTGCCTTGACTTCGCATTTTATTCTAGATTTTATCACGCTGAAAATTCTCAGAGACCTTCGCAATTTCTATGTCCAAATGAGCCACATCACATGACTATATATAATGCATTGTTTCCATATTTAGGTCGACTCTCCAGGCTGCTTGGTAGGTCAACTTTCACCTTTGTCTATAGGCCGACATGGAGGGCTTATATTCCAGCATTAGAGATGATGACATGAGGGTATATTTGAACATCATTCAGAGCCATTTTCTTCATGGATTCATGACAAGATCTTGGAGCATATTTGTTGACTAGACTCTTCATATTCATGACTCTTAATTACATTTATAACTAGAAGACAAATCCTAATAGACATCAAGAAGAAGTCTATTGACCTATAATAAAACCTTTCTCATGAAACCCATGAAGCAAACATAACAGAAATACATTTTATTATCTTTGCCTTCTTCTTTACATAAATACATAATTACATAGTCAATATGAAGATTGATCCTAGTTACACTTTTCAACACTCCCTCTTAACTAGTGAGGTATTCATACAGGTACATGGTCACTTTCAAACTAAAGAATCTCATAAGAAGAATCGGATTGGTAATCACATCTGTATAACATCATATCAACCAGCGTTGTCCTAGTGCAAGGCCTTGACTAACAACCCCATCTCTCAACGAGACAATGGGCTACAATGCTGGCGAGACACATGACTTATAGACACCATAGTAAAGGCTATAGAGTGGAGGATATAGAGTGAATTTCTTTGTTGAGTTACCATCATAAATAAACATATCATTGGATCTAGAACTAATGAAAGTATCAATTGTAGCTAACCAAGGTCTTCCTAAAATTAATGAATGTCCCCCTCGGTTGTTCTTGGGAGTTAAGATCATGAACTCAACTGTATATTCCCAAGATTCTAAGGACACATATATGTCTTCTAATACACCATATGGCTTGATTACTGATCTGTCTGCTAATTGCAGTGATGTTGGTGTGTACTGAAGATTTGGAAGCCTAAGTTGTTCCATTGTTTGCTTGCTCATGATGTTGATGGCTGCTCCTAAGTAAATTAATGTATCTGGAATCTCAATGTCTTTGACATGTGTTTTTACAAATGGACTTCTTGGGTCCAAATATTTTTGTATGGCTATTTTTCCCACCACAATATCAACAATTTTTCCTACTAACTAAATCCTTTTTATTTCTTTTGTTTTTCTTCCTGATTTTTTCATGCTCAACTCTCTTATTGTTTTGGCTAGAATATGAATCTCTTTAATGGCTTGTAACAAATAAATTTTGATACAAACATTTTTCAATTCATCTAGAAAATCATAATTAGGCAATAAAATTTGTTTTTCTACACCTCTATCAATTTGTAATATTTTAAGAAAAGGAGGGTTAGAAACAGATAATGAAGGTTGCTCCATGATAGCAGTTGAGTTTATTGGATCTTTTTGTTTTTCATTTTCATAATTTTGATTCTGTTGAAGGGATGTCCCTTCTCCATAATTTTTATTTTTTTTTAGAGAAATTTCTTCATCAATATCACATTTTTCTTGAATAACAACAAAAGGATTTTTCCTTTCTAATATTCTACCAGATCTAAGTTGGACATTGTTAAGATCTAGTGGAGTAATAATGTAAGCCGGGAAGTTTTGTCCTTCTATGTTATAAGCACTTTGAGCATTTTTATTATTTGGGTTTGGTAATGGCTAGGCAGGTAGTTGATTTGTTCTTTATGGAAATGGTAATGAAAGTTATGGGTTATGATTTTGGAGTTGGGGTGGTTGATTTTTTTGTGGAAAATGTTGGGGAGGATAGTTTGGATAGGATTGTGGATGCTGGTGATACTGAGAGTATATGCCATAAGGATTTTTCATCCCCTGTGTCCAAGGTTGAGGCTGGGACCAAGGTTACTGCCATGCTGAATTCCAATTGTTTGGTGGGGGCTACTTATACATTTAATTATTAAAACCTTGAGTTTGTGGCCCCTGCCATGGTCTTCTAGAGACAAAACAAAGAGGATCTACTGGAGATGGAGCTACTTCTTCTTGAAAAACAACATTAAGACCTCGTATAGAGGGACATTTTTTTTTCATGATTTTCTGCACAAATAACACAAGTATCTATGACTTTTACATCAAGAGGACATTCTCTTAAAGCATGTTTCTTCCTGCATTTAGGACATCAAATAGTTAAGACATCAGTTTCAGCTTTCTGCTTGTTCTGTAAGTTTAGGGTGTCTATTTGTTCACTGAGACTCCCTAAGATATTTGTTTTAAATTCATCAAGCATATTTCCAATTTTTGCGCTACATTACTGTTCCAATTGCAGATTTATTTACTCTAGAGAGAATAGGATTTCTTGTATTTTTCCCAGTTTTTTATTTTCATCTTGAGAGATGAATGAATAATTCAACAATTTCAGGTAATGGTAATTGAGAGATATCTCCCTTTCCCATCATGTTAATAATATCTATCCATTCATCTCTGATGGCTTTCAACAAGAGAGATTTTAAAGTATCTTGATCTAGATGTTCCATTTTAGCTCTTTTTATTTTGTAATTGAATCTCTCAATTAAATCTTCCAATTTTTCATCCTCTCTTTGCATAATTTTAAATAATTCATCCTTCCTATTAATAGGTGTGCAATAATCCAAATATATTTGTAAAAATGCACTTTTCATCTCATCCCGTGTCCTAAAAGATTGTGTTATCAAACCCATGAACCATTTTAAAGCTGCACCCTTAAGTGTTGCAGGAAATAGCTTCAATTTTTTAGAGTCTTGTAAGTAGTCATAAGATCTACATAAAACCTCAAATTCAAATAAAAATGTTTTAGGATCTTCACTCCTTAATCCATGGAAATTGGGAAGGATAAAAGGTGAAATATTTTTCATTGTAAAATTTGTATCCTCGTCAACTATAGGAAATCCAACAGAGTTAGGATATCCTATACCAATACCTCTTCCTCCATCTCTTCCTCCACCTCGTCCTCTACCTCGTCCTCCTCCTCTTAAGGCATCCCCATTTAGAACTTCTCCTCCTCCTCCTTCTTCTGCCATTGTAGATTCCTCAGAGCTAATGTAAGGTTCTAACTGTAGAGTTATTTGCTCTTCCTCTGGTTCTTCTATCAATGGGATATTGAAGAAAGTTTCCTCTTCTTCCTCCCTAGGGTTTTAGAACTCTTGAGCTAGAATATTTTCTCCTGTAGAGGTGAAAAAGGTTACTCCTTTTGTTGGAGATCTAAGATCTTCTTCTTCTAATACTGCCTGAGTAGAAGAAGTTGGAGAATCTCCTGGTTGGATTCATGATCTTAAGACTTCAGGGAGCCCATGTCTTGAGGTGAAAAATGGAATATGAGTTTGAGATGGTGGTGTGGAATTACGTGGTCTTGGTGGGGTGAGTGGTGTTGTTGGAATCAAACTTCTACCTCTAGCTATGAATCTACCCCTAGAGTCTCTTTCTCTACGCATATCATTTTTTTTAATGTAAGAAATAAGGCTTCCTAATTACACTTCCCCAACAACGACACCAAAATGTTTAGTCAATTTAATGTCTTAAATTTCTATCATAAATTATCAACTGAGGTTAGTAATTTGATGAAGTGTGGTGCACTATATATGCTTAGATAACCTTCTTTATTACTTCATTGTGTATGTTTTATATTGTTTTGGGGGTTTTGTATATTGTACCTAAAGTTTTAAGAATTGAAATTGGTCTAAGAAATGAAATCTATGCTTCTAGATGAAATCTTTAAATGCCAGTGAACAACCAATCTAAATGAATTTTAATGATGACAACTGATTCTTAAAGAAGGAAGAAAAGGAAATGTTGTTTTTATTCTAAGAAAAGGAATTGAATTACAAATTTCTTTTAATGAAATGAATGAAATATGAAATCTAAAAGAAGGAAGAAAAGGAAATGTTAATTAACTAATCTAAATTGCATAAAAGTAAATCAAACTTTGAATGATTAAAATGTTATATTTATCTAGGCCAGAAAAACATCTATGAAAAGTATCTAATCAATTTAAAGCAACACACTCTTCTAAATCTAATTGCATGCAAATGACAAAGATGAAATCATTTTCTACCTTATCCATTGAAAGCTTTAATTCTATGAAAGCAAAGCATTTTATCTATTTTAAAACATAGTTCTAATTTAATTCTGTCCTAGTTTTAAATATAAGAATGTTGAAAGATAAATTTAATATAATGTTATTCCATGGACTGAAAGCATAAATTCTATTTCTAAGAACTTAAATGGCAGTGCTGATTGAAATCAAAGGCAAGTGCAAAGCATGTGTAAAAGAAAACTAAGATTGATGTATGACCGAATGCCCAAATCTTATCCAATTGGAAAATGATAGAGTCACATTTTTGAGATGACAACGAGCATAATTACATAGTCAAATGGAAATGAAAATAACTAATTCCAGAAAGCATTCATGAAACTATTCTATAAAATAGTAAGCAATTTAAACTATGAATCGACATGAATCTGACTATAAAAATAATGCGAATTTAACTATGAATTGACAAGAATAAAACTACGAATCAACAGGAATTTAAATGACAGAAATTAAACTACAAAACAGTTAATAAAAACCTCCTTTCCATGCATGGGGCCTCTACAATAGAATGAGTCGGAAATCTATTTAGACTATGCGCGCATCAAAGATCTGGAACTGGTCTCCTTATTAGCAAAACAGAGTTTGAAAGCATACACTGAATTATCACAAAAATTAGACAGTTTCTTGGTTTCAACAGACCGATATTTATACAAGTTTTTGGATTTAACTGTTTGAGGCATTTACGGCTATAGATAGCAAACAAAAATGAAATTATAAGTCTAAATAGAAGCAAATTCTTCATAGCCATCTCTCGATTTTCTACGTCAGAGCAAATCGAGAGTCTTTCATCAGCTGATCTCGTTCTTTGACCGATCTTTACCGTGAGCGTAGGCATGATTCCTCTTTGAATTCGAATAGGTAAGTGGGATATGACCCATGTGTGGATCATTTCAGAGATATTCATATGACCCGCTTCCTTATTTGCTTCTCAAAACCTGTCAAATAATATCGGTGGCTGCAAAAACAAAGGTTAGCTACAAAAGTGCACACATTCTGTAGCTAATTACATAAATTCATCTAAATAATAAAAAACATTATAATATAAAGTAGAGATCATCTAAATGCCTTCTATGATGTGGAATATGTTAATTATCACTGATTGAAGTCATGAGGTTGTGAAAAAGGAAGAAGAAATCATGCAAAAGGGTGTCAAATAAAGAACAATTTTGAGGTTCAACAATGATCCAAGCTGAGCTTTTGAAGAAAGGTCTTAAGATTATTGCTTAAATAGATGGCACTCCTTTAACATGTTAACATCCTTATCTTTTCCTATGCTATATTTAACCAATATTTTTAGAAGTACATATGCTTGTATAGGCTATTATAAATGACATGGAGGTGGAAGAAATCATGAAAGGGAAAAATCTCAGAAAGTTGGTAGTTTCGTAGAAAATCCCCATATTGAAGGTGAATATTTGCTACAGAATTGTTGTAGCTCTTCATGGAGGAAAAGACAAGTTTAAACTTCAGCAATAGGAGTGATAAATGCATGAATTTATCTAATAAACATCAAAGAAGACCCTAGAACTGTCAGAAAAGTCAAATGGGTAGCAAAAGGGTGTTTTTTGCATTTTCTACCAAAGTTTGCTACCAAACTTCCTATACTCAGTTTTTTCATGCATAATGAATACATGATGAATTTTTGGGTAATAAAATATCAAGGTATTGGATGTAAAACAGGTCAAATGTGTCCACATCATCAACCTATGAATTCCTATTTTCAGGGAGACAACTCAGCAGGTCAACATGCCAACATACACGTGGCAAGAGCAGAACATTCTAACACTAAAGTAATTCAATGCTCCAACACATCAATACTTTTTTGCATTCAATGAAGGTCACCAAAATTTTTTGTTGAAGAATTAAATGATAGGAGACTCCTTTTTGTTTTCAAATTCAATTGAAACATAAATATCCCTACAAAGACTCCATAAGTTGTAACTCAATTAGAATTAGCTATCCTATGTTGTGCATCGAGTCTAGCCCAGGTGGTAGACTTTTGTAATGGGAATCTCACTCTATATATATGTAAATTTTTCACTGTGAGAGGGTTGATGGATGATATGAGAGAACCACCCTTGTAATATTTTTCTACAGTTAATATACATGACAAAAGACTGTCTTTTTCACTTGAGATTATGTTTTGGAACATATGTTTTATCTCCATTTTTTGCATGATTTTATCAGTTTCATAGCAACATGATTACTTGGAATTCATGTTATATTCTCCAACTTCCTTCATTTGCTATGTTTTTATTGTAAATGTTTTATTTCACACCATTTCAAAGCCAAAATTTCCTCAGCTTCCATGAAAGCAGTTTGTTTGCAATTGATTTTCCTTAGCTGACTCCATGCCCAATGGTGGCTATCATCATACTCTTTCACCTACAAAAAATCACATAACATGTACAGAATTAGCCTTTTGAGATTTTGAGCTTTATACTATGAATCTTATAGGTATTTTGAGAGAGACCTCTCAGTCTGGAAGGGCTAACTTCCAGTTAAAAGTTGGTTTGAAATAGTTATGCTGAGTTGGAGGTTGACACAACCCAATCTGTTCTAGCATAGTGATAACACCCTTCATGGCAACTCTGGTCTCTCTTAAACCACAAGAGTTTGAAGCTTACCTACTTCTTTGTATAAATGTACAATTATTTTCTCTATAATAAACTAAAGTTGATATTTTAAAAAGTAATAAAATAAAGTTAATATTTAAAAAAAAATATAAGTAATTTAATAAGATCTAATTAAATCAATTAATAAAAATAGATATACTATAATAAATCTAATTATAAGGATTTAAGTAAATGTTACTATAATCTAAGTCCCAAGGGGTTAGCTTAATTGGAGATCCAAGTGAAGTGAAATTGTGCAAACCAAGAGATCCAATGTTCAATCCCCTTGTCATGACTCAGTCTAGGGAGAGGAGGACAAGTCGTAGACCCCTAAAGGTATAGTGGTAGTGGCTAGAATCAACCTCGAGTCATGCAAGTACGATATTGACCCAATTGTCAATTCCTTTGGGTCATAAAAAAGAAAAGAAAAGAAAAGAAAAGTTATTATAATCTAAGATTAAACCATATGGATATAAATATTTAAGTTTTAATGAAATTTATGTAAAAATTAATTTAATTAAATGACCCATAAAGTTATGTGGATATTCCACTAGATAATTCGTCTCAGCAGATCTAATAAATTATACTTAAAAATCCAAAGTCTAAACTATGAGGGTTAATTTTTCTTTAGATTTTTGGATATGCAGTTTATTTTTTATTATGTATGCATGCAAATTAAAATTATGCAGAAAATAGAGAACAACGAAATAAAAACTCACAAACCATGATTTTGACACAAGATATAACCTAGGAAACCTTTTCGGGAGAAAACCTAGCTAGAAGATGAGGCTTCTTTTCTCTCTTTGTTATGTGGAATTATGGATTACGGATAAAACACATTCCCTAAATCTGGTGCTATGCATTTATAACAACAGATCAAAGAATTTGTAGATACTTTTCGAAATAGTAAATAGACACACTAAAACATGGAGAAAATTACTTGGAGTCCAAGTGCTCCCTATTCTCCTTCTGTAGCTTCCAATCCAAGCTTGATCGCCTAAATAGTTCCTGCAAGTATAAACACTAAAAAACAAAGAGATTGCAATATATAGATGGCTATTCACTTTAATCAGTTAAATCAATGAAACATGAAACATATACATAAGCTAAGAATCCATAATATGAAAGATAGAAGCTTATACAAATACATATGTGGGAAAGTAAGCAACAATATTTATTAATGGATAGAAGGGGAGGTTACAACCAGCGATTGATTTGATGTCACCAACTCCAGCATCATCCCAGTCTCATCACAATGAACATATATCCAACAACATATCACTCAAATCAAACCCTCAATTGAGATTCCAACAACATTCCTCTACCAAATTTCTTCCTTATCAAGCACTAGGATCTGTGCTCAATTTATAGATGAGCTGAAGGTAGTTTCACAATCAATGACTTTCTAATAATAGGCAATACATGTTTCCCAGCTCAGAGGTGTTGAATGGACACATGGATTCGAATTTTGACACATATGCACTCTTCTAGAAGGCACTGGCCATGTGGAGATTCTGGAACAATGAGAATTTCTCTCCCAATTGACCAATGCACCCTTGAGTGTCGGGAAGTGCTTTGCATAGCACCCTTGAATGGAGGTAGCTACATATGAAAAGTAGTTAGTCCCTTTAGAGACTACGTTGGTGAGTGCGTATGTGATATAACATGTACTTCAAATCTTGGAAACCTTGCAATGGAAGCTATGGATGATTTGTTCTTGTTCTTTGTCTTAGGGCATGTAGCAACTGTAATGATAGAGGATGATAGAACCTCTTCATTGGTTCTGGGGATGATTTCCAGTTTAACCAGGTCATTGGGAATGGTGCCGAAATTGACCTATAACAGATTTCCCCCTGAAGCATGAAGTCAGAATAATAATAACAATATTTTTTGAATGAGATGCTTTAAATTGTGATGGGTTGGAGCTGAAGCGGAGTGGCGACCTGCATCAATCTTATAGTACATTACATCATGATATATCCTCTTGATCATGAATTACTGAGCGAAGGCATTCCCATGCTCAACACATAAACTATCTAATAACATGTAAATAGTTCAGAAAGTCATCTATATTGGAATGTTGCCCAATACAGACATGCCTACAGATATAGGCCAATGTTCGGATGATGATCTGTATGTAAGGTCCATGTACAGATGATGTGTACAACAATCCTGAAATCACAGCCCGGATGGCTGAAACTAGATCCAGGGTCTTCTTATCTTGTTCACTTGATCGTTCAGGTACAAGTCTAGCCATGCAAATATAATTTGTAGTCGAACATGGTAAGACATCGTTTGATTACTAGCCAATGATGTGAGCTGTTAACAAACACGAGAGAACTACGATTGATGTCAATGGCCCTCAAGGTACTGCAGTACATTTCGTAAGGCGTGAATAAATGATTTGATGTCGAACGCCAAACAAAATATTTCGGTCAAAAGTCCGGAAGCGAGGATATTGTCGATGCTGTAACAAGCCTCATGGTAATGGAAGATGATGTTTCTAATTAAACTTCCTGGATGATGATTTGACGTCGACAAGAAGTCACTTTATTGCGAAACATGAGTTACTGATTTCAAAGACAAAGTATGACTTGATATAGCAATTTTTCAGGGATGACTGTCATGAGAATGAAAATTTATGGGTATTGTAGAAGCATGAGTATTCACTGGATGACTTCTCTTGAACATATCAGCAACACTGAGATGAGTTGGCAGCATTGACCCAAAACCGAAGTGAAGGTATGATGAACCATAGGTATGAATGAACCGTCAAGAATATTACCCAACCCAAATAGTCACGGTGATGGAGTGAAGTGTCATGTTCAAGAACAACCTGCTACCGTAAAAAGTTCTGTTAAATTTCCCAAATTTTCCCCGATCATTTTCCGACCAGTACCTCTTTATTTTTTTAACAAGCTTGAGGAGGATAACATATGCTTTATCTATAATTCAGTCGTTCGGATGAACAATGTATCGCTATTTAATAATTTAACGAGTCTAGCGATGAACGAATCTCGATTCTTGCCATGTTTGACAAGCCTGTCGCTATTTTATGTTTTAATGAGCCTAACGACAGTGACAACCCATTCCTTTTTCATATTTAGAGAGTTTGAAAAAGAGGACGAAAGAAAACTCCATAAGTAATTTTTCATAAAATTGTCGCTTAGATCCAAAAAAGTGTAGAATAATATCTGAGAGAACCTCCTAGCCATGTTTGACTAAGGCATTCCTTTTTTCGTAAATAATCTATCTCAGTCCGGAAAATGGTTAAAATTATACTGAGTAGATATCAATTCATTTACTTTTACAAGCTCGAAAAAGACAAGTGCTCGGCAATCTTTTTCACATTATCGGATTCTGAAAAGAGCTAAAAGAAGACTCCAAGTGTTCCTTTTTTGTTGTTATCGAAGCTTGAAAAAGAGATAAAAGTGCGCTTCAAGTCCTTTTTCATTTTTAACAAAGCTCAAAAAATAAGGATAAAAGTATGCTTTGTGGTCAAATCATTCTTGAAATAAATCTACACGACTAATCTACTCATCAATTGCAAAACCTGTTCAGATCAACATCAAATGGATTAAAAATACTTGTTTCATGATAAAAATAGAATGAAACCATAGTCACAACAATAAATATGATTTGAAAATAATAAAATGACCAATTAAAAGAGTTTTACTATTCATTTTTACCATTTGCATTTTGGAGCTCTGAACTTGGTTTTTCCCCTGAACTTCAGCCGTTGATTGCGATCGATTCTGTGGAAGGTTTTCATCGTTGTTTGATCCAGGTTGGTGCCATGAACCCTCTCTTTCTTTCAACAGACAATTCATTTCCTTTCATTACAAATTTTTAGGGATTTGGGCCCCTTAGGATAAATTCTTTTTCCAAAGAGGGCAACACACCCTTGAGCGTTGAAAAATGCATTGCAGAGCACCTAAATTGAAGCCTAGGTGCATATGCAATGCACTATCCTCTGTTCAATATTGCGTTGGGCGCAATTCACATTCTTGATTCTTACATTGTATCCAAATTTTTCCTAATTTTTTGCATGAAAAGGAGTCTAATTAGTCTTATGGTCATGTTTCAGGATTTCATCGGACTAGAATGACGATTACTTGGAGAGAAAGAGAGCATGAAGAACAAACTATGATTGCCCCAAATGATCCGGGTACAGTAAGAGCCCTAGGATATTGTGGGTTATTAAAGTACTTCCGCTTATGAAGGATGAGGCAACAAATAGAACTCTTGTAGTTCTTAGTTCGAGCATGGGATCCAGCTATAGAGGAATTTTACATTAGGAACAAAGTGGTGCCTATTACAGTAGAGGATGTATATTTTATGACATACTTATCGAGGAGAGGCCTGCCTATTTCCCTCTCAGGGTCTACTCTCGGAGGAGAGATTGTGAGAGATTATGTTTTGCTGTATTTCTATCTAGGGGAAGAGCCAAGCAAGGATGGGAAAATAAACATCTGTGACGTTAAATATTTTCCTTTGAGAACCATTCTTTTCATGATCGCAAAGCTTTCTGACACCGTTACACTACATGCAGTGAATAGATCATATATGCAGTATGCGCTAGAGTGCATGGAGACAACGATCTTCAACTGGTCTGAAGCTATACTTTCTAAGATAAAAGAACAACTGAACAAGGCAAAGGGAGGAAAGAAGAAAAAATTTAGTTATGGTTCGATCCTCATTTCATTTGCCTTAGAGTGGATTCCACTGATGCAGCCTCAGCATGTGACATTGGGTGTGTCTAACCCTAGAGATCCGAGGATGCAAAGATGGGTAGAACTAATGGCTAGGCATGCAGGCCAATCGTCCATTATGTTCTCGACTGCATTCTTCGCCTGGTTCAGGCGACAAGTTATTGCCATCGATGAGTATGCATACGCAGACGTCGATTTTCGAGGAGATCCAGACTTAGCTTTACCAGAAGGCACTTAGTGGGGTGCAATAGGTAAGAATGTTTTGACTATTTTTATTTTTTATTTTTCTAAGTTTTATAAAATGTTTTTTGTATTTTGATGTTTTCTCAAGACTAAACTAAATTTTTAATGTAATGTAGATGTTGGTCGAATTCAACCGGTGGAGGAACCAGAGCATGGAGAGGATGAGCTAGCAGAGAGGGCTGTCTGGAGAGCAGTCCTTCAAGATCTATATATGGCTGAGATTCTGTCTGAGCTTTGACAACACATAGAGGGGTTAACCTTCTGGATTCTAGATTTCTAGATCGAAGAGTTACCCATGCGACTGCAGCGCCACACTATAAGAGTTCCTAACCACTGAATGCGGTTATTGCGAAGGATAGTTAGATCGATAGCATGTTACCATGAGCATCACTAGTTTGCTTTTGAAATTTTGAATACATTTTGAGGTCAGATGACCAATGTGTCTTGGGCACAAATTTTTGTAAAAACATATAACTATCTATCTATTTGATTTTAGTTTTTTCCTATGTTTATTGTGTAATCCTATTCAATTATGTGAATTTATCTTTACATGTGTTGCAAATGTCTGTCTAAAACATGGTTAGCTAAATAATCAGTCAATGTGCTCAAGTTTCTGGAAATGTGTTGATATTGAATAAAATCAAAGTGTCTTTCCAAAAGTCGAACTCTTAGGAACAAACGATGCAGTGTTGGATTTATAACAATATAAACACTAGTAAGTTGTAATAGCGCAAGTTGTGAGTCTAACCTTATGATGATGCAGTTAATGCCAAATGAAATGGCATCAGAGAGAAGTTTGATCAACGCGCTATACTCGGCGATATTTTTTGTCGATCTACCGATACAAATCCCTTGAAAACTCACTAACTCGTCGTTCGGAGCCAAAATGGCCCACACTGCAAAGGATAGATTCTTCGTACTACGACTTACACCATCAGCATATCCAAAAAATGGTTCCAAAGATTTAGACATCTGAGATAAAATGTAAGGCGGATTACTAACGTCAAGAAAACTCTGAAAAACAAACTAAGACAATGAATGCAAATCAACATCATATATATACAATATATTACAAAAAATTACTACGCTCATGATTGAGCATAGTAACGTTTCAGATACAACCCATTTCGGGGCTGTGCCAACGGAATTCCATGGTAATCCACCAACTCATAGGCACCCTTAGCAAGAACTCTTTTGACAATATAGGGGCCATGCCATAATAGCTCAAATTTTCATGTACCTATTACATCAAATTATTGATCATAAATAAGGACCAAGTCGCCCTCTTAGAAAATGCGAGGCTGGACATTTTGTCGTGTTGCGCCTTTATACATCTCTTATGCGCTTTGTTGGCCAATTGGGCTTAATGACACGTTTCATCAAGATGGATGAGGTTAAAAAGATGCGCTTCTTCTTCTGAGGTGTCAGGTAACAAGTCGGTTGTGCGTTTCTTACACCAATTGAAAGGGAGTAAATCCGGTTGCGTTTCTTACCGAGGTTCGGTACGCCCACAAGGCTGAGTACAAGATCAAATCTCAGTTTCTTTTACGAACTCCTAGCATTCGTTGAAGCATACGTTTAAGAATCTTGTTGATAGCTTCAACTTGTCCATTTGATTGTGGATAATAAGGAGTAGAATTATCATGTGACAATCCTAACTTGACAGTCAATTCAGTCATCATGTGGTTGCGAAAATGCTTCGCATGATCTGTAACTATAGCCTGTGGGACCCCAAAATGTGCAATGTCATGATTAAAGAAAAACAATGCAGTTGTTTGTCCCGTGTTGTTGAATGTAGGCATCGCTTCGACCCACTTGGTAAAGTAGTTTACCGTGACAATCATATAGCCATGGCCCCCAAACAAACGAGGCTTATAGGTCATGAAGTCAATACCCCACTTCGAAAATGGTCCTATAGAGACAACAAGATGCATTTGCACTGGCGGTTTGCGGATTTTACGATCAAATATCTGGCATGCATGACAACTTCTGACCGCGAGGATGCAGTCGCAAAATATGGCAAGCCAAAAGTACCAGCGCGGAGTATCTTCTGCGCAGCATATCCAGACAAGTGTCCACCACAAGCCTCAACATGACAATAATTTAAAACCTTTCCGGCCTCCTCATGAGTGAGGCACCTTCTTAAAATTGTATCGACACCACGACGATAACGTGTATCACCGATGATCAGATAATCTTTGGCTTTGTATCGAATACGTCGCTGGTCAGAGTGAGAGGTATCAGGTCGAAAAGTTTGGGTC
The DNA here is from genome assembly GCA_034641835.2 of Pinus albicaulis. Classification (NCBI taxonomy): domain Eukaryota; kingdom Viridiplantae; phylum Streptophyta; class Pinopsida; order Pinales; family Pinaceae; genus Pinus; species Pinus albicaulis. The sequence continues at coordinate 373,629,158 of CM076582.1, forward strand.
TGGAGATAAATGATAAAATCCCCATACCAAGGATCATATTATCCAATTAGAAACAGAGACTCGTAAGGAATAGATGATTCCGACGTAGTAGCAGTGCTATCAGAGGGAAGGTCACTGAGAAGCTCAACCAAAACTAAAGACTTCTTTGACTTGGATTTGATGAATTCAAAATAATATTCTTGCAAAATGACAATCCATTTTGAATATTTTCCCTGATGTGATAAGATATAAGTCATGGGGTTCCGAAATGACAATAGTTTTCTGGAACAAGATATAGTGGTGAAATATTTGGACAGCTTGAACAACTGCCAAGGCAAGCTTTTCTATGTATGAATACTTCACTTCCATATCATTTAGAATACGACTCAAATAATAGATCAGATGTTCTATCACATTTTATTCTTGGACCAATACCATAGCAATGGTCGTATCAGCCGCGGTGATATATAAGAAATAATCACTCTGATAATTGGGGGGATACATTAATGATGTCCGGACAAGAGTATCCTTGACAACATCAAAAGAAGCTTGCGCAACTTGGTCCCAATGGAAGGGAATCCCCATTTTCAAGAGCCGAGTAAATCCTTTAGCCATTTCGGCGTAATTGGGTATAAACCTCCTTAGGAAGTTAGCCTTTCCTTGAAGTTTCTGTATCTGAAGTAAATTTGATGGCGTAGGAAAATCAAGAATGGCCTGGACCTTCAATGGGCTGATTTGAATTCCTTATTTTGAGATGATGAATCCAAGAAAATGACCATAACCAACACAAAACACACATTTATGTGGATTGAGGCGTATTTTGTAGTGTCGGAAGTGTAAAAAGATGGCTCTCAAATGCATCGGGTGATCAATCCAATTTCGTGAATTCGCAGGTAAATCATATAGATAGGGTTGAACAATGTGCTTGATGTCATTGAAAGCATAATCCACTACTCTCTGAAAAGTGGCTCCAACGTTCTTTAAACCAAACGGTAGTTTCCTATAAGAGAATGTGCCTAAGGGACAGATGAATGTTGTCTTATATTGATCCTCTGGGCGGATATTGATTTGATTGTAGCCGAAAAATCCATCCCTGAATGAAAATATTTTGCATCCAGCACAATCGCCAATAATCTAGTCAATAAAGGGAGTAGGATAATTGTCATTTGGACAAACAAGATTTACATCCCGATAATCGACGCACACTCTAATGGTTCCTTGTTTTTTCATAACAAGAACGATGTTGGAAACCCACTCAGTTAGCGGAACATGGTAAATGAAACCAGCACGCAAAAGTTTTTCAATTTCTGCTTTAATGGCAGCAACCTTCTTCGGATGAACATGACGAAGGCATTGACGTATCGACTTGACATCAGGGTAGATATTAATAGTGTGTTCAACGATACTAGTATCTATGCCTGGAATTTCCTCGTAAGACCAAGAAAATACATCACGAAATTCACGAAATAGAGAGCGATATGTTTCAATTTCTGATGGAGAACAAGATACGCCGACATGAATATTTTCTATAATGCCAGGTTTGGTCAAAATATCGATAGAAATGGTTTCTTCAATATTTGACAAGTTTCGCTCAGAATTGATTGCATTAATTGGAAAATAATTTTTTGATTGATGGGTGATATAGTTCACTAAGATTATTTTATTCATAATCAAGAAGATGGGAACGATGATGATAATATTCCCATGGTTCTCCTTTCGACATCATGGTTTCCAAAATATTCTCATTTGTCAAGAAAGTTGATGAAAAAGGATCAGATGGAGTACCAAAATCTAAGGAATGATCAACCCAAACAACTGATGACAATTATTTTGGATTCGCCACCCAAGCCAGATAGATTGATTGTTATGCTAGCTCAATAGGGCTAGGCGGCAGAAACTCATCCAACGTAACAATTTCAGAATCACCCGTACTCTTCCTTAAGCCAAATGGAGTGGAAGAGATCATGTAGCAAGTCTCTATGCTTGCAATTTCTACCGACGTCGCAGACGAAAGTAATGCAAAGGTTCCCATAAGAGTAGAGTCCTACATCAATGTTCTGAAGTGCAATTTGGGGTGCGTGAATGAATGGAATGATTCCAATTACCTGTGAAGTGGAGGCAAAGAAGGATAGTTGATTGATGACTATGATAACACCTTTATGTGGAAAGGCAATCATTCTAAAATATGTAGAAACAATTGAAGTCATAACATATACCCATGGCCTTCCTAGTAAAATATTGTAGTCAAGGGGTCCGTCAACGACCTAAACGTCAACATTCACTACTTTCCCCCCTAGTTCAACATATAGGTTATTAATAATACCACAAGGATTATATGTACGTCCATCGAAAGCCTTCAACGCCATTGATGATTGAGATAAGCGCGGTGACCCAAGTGACTTCCAACAGTTTAGAGACATAATGCACGTAGATGCTCCCTCATCAATAATAGTACAATGAACAAGGTAATTGAGAACATTTACTTGTATGGAGAATGCCAATTCTACTGGTAATTGTTGCACATAGCCCGAATGATTAAAGACTACGAGATTAGAATCAGTCGGATCAATTCCACCAATAGCCGAAAATAAAGCATGTTTTTGGGAGGGAAAATTTTGTAATACCTCAAGAACTGACATAGCTGAAGGGGATTGAGCCAAATATTCAACTATATTATAATTTTTAGCAGCTCTTGCTCGAGGATTATATGTTGATTTATGAACGACTCCCTTCGGCGGCTTAATCATCATTTTAGGAATAACAGTAGGCAGTATCGATTCCGTAGACGGATTCGTGGTCGATGTAGCAAGTTGATCAGTGGCTTGAATACCGTAATATGTATTACGCGTTGACACCAAAATATTTGTTGATGGCTTTGTGACATATAACATAGGCACTTGAGAACTAGAAGCTGGATCCATAGCAACCAAATTTGTGTCCGGATTTGGAAAAGGATCTGCCAACACAACTGACGCATGTGAAGTCTTAACAATTTTTGAGACTTCAGCGCAGTGAGTAAAATCCCAAACAAAGTGTTCCTCATTATAGATTATGCATGGATAACGAGGTTTCATTATTCCAGGCAATTGATCAGATGATCTTTTCTGTGGGTTAGAAGTTTGATTTTTCTTTGATTTTCCTTCTTTTTTACTTCCGGGTTGCTTGTCACTTTTTCCTTTATCAAATGACACGGCATTGATTTTGGAAGAAGGTGTAAGATCAGATGTAGTATTATGATGTGTTATTGCAGTACCAATCATACCGTCTCTGGCGTGGGAGTCCTTTGATGAAGGAGGAACAATAAAATTAGATCGCGATGCGTTAGAAATTTTTTCATAGAACGTGCCAGACTGAGTATAAATCAAGTATAAATATTGGGCACGAGTAATAAATTGCTCTTCAGTGACGACCCCACCCTTAGCCACGTACTCAGTTATAGATGGTAACATAAACTTAATGAACCACTCAGAAAGGAGCTGATCAGGAACAAATGTCTTAACCATTCTACGACGACGACTCCACTCATTAATATGATCAGAAATGTGAGTAGCATTATTCTGTTTAAAATTAGTCAAGGGTTCTATTCCAATTTCATATCATATGGGTAACTGGAAGTGAGTAAAAAAGACATAGCTAAGGTAGTGAAATTATCAAAAGAAGCTCTAGGTAACTCAATGTACCATTTTGCAGCCGAACGAGTGAGCGTACGCTAGAAAATATGTAGCCGAACAGAGTCATCATTCAGGGAGTTTGATGAACACCATAAATGATAAGTCATAACATGAGTTGATGGGTCTTCCCCAAGGTTTCCATTGAGCTTAGGAATATCTGAGGGTAATTTATGGGGTATCACTAGCCACCAAGGCGCATAGTTGATTGGACATTGGTGAGCCGATTTAAATTTGGTAACTCTAAATTTGAAACAAAAGGCAACTGTCGATTAAGGTCAGGTTGAGCATAGCCAGGGTATGATGGAATTTCTTGAGAAGTAGGCCTTTGAGCACCAACATAAGGAATCTTCTGCTGGTAACCTAGATAGGGGTTGTTTTTATAGGCAAACGCTTGAGGATTATGCTGACCAAAACTCGGGTACAATAATTGTGGAAATGAAGGTTGAGGCATTTGCGCCTGAGGCTGCCAAGGAGTCTGTCCACCAATGTTATAACCCAAATTAGGATAAATTGGATTCAGTTGAGGATAAGTATAACCTGGTTGTGGCTACGACATCCCATAATATGGTAATCCAGCTTGCGAACAAAACGGTGTAAACTAAACCCTAGTTGTTTACCTGTACCTCCGCAAATTCCCAACGATTTTTTCATGGCGTTGTGCTGTGCAAATTGAGTAAATGCCGATGATGTAGGGAAAGTTGCAAAATTTTGGAAAATGGTTGGCAAGGATCCAAACAGGAGGTCGAACTCTTTCGCTGCACCCTCCGGGCATCACTACTGTAATTGGAGAATGGCTTTTGTTCCCATCGGACATCGGTTGAGATTAATGGCTCATAGAAATTTAAATTTCATTTTGGCGGGTTTTCATATTCAAACGACTGCGCACATTGGTTGATTTTAATGGCTCATAGGAATTTAAATTTAGTTTGGGCGGGTTTTCAAATTTAAATGAGTGTGCCATTAAATGGTGGCGGTGGCAGAGGCGTAGGAAATTTTGTTTTGTGATGGCCATTCATGAGACATGGTCCATGTTTGGATGTAGCGTATGGTCATTGGTGACCATGCTGTAGTCGATATGTCAAGGTAACATGCCAAAGTCGAAAGTTTTTTCTATGCTGGAGTCGGAAGTTTTTTCCGTCGGGAACTAAATTCGGGCAATTCCTCCGTTTGTCTAGACTACTCCAATATAAAATAAATAATAAATAGAATACTAAAAAATAAAATAGTAAATAATATAGTGGAGTTCTAAATAGTAAATAAATAAGTGAAGTTAACAAAAGTAAAAAGGAATAAATTAAGAAAGAGTTAACTAAGAAAACTATAAAAAGAAGTAAAGTTAACAAAAAGTAAAAATAATAAAATAAGAAAGAGTTAAATTAAGAGAAACATTAAATTAAGTAAAACTTAAAATAAAGAAATAAAAGTTACATGTTGACACATGTAATGTGTGCCTGCCATCCCCTTTCCATTGTTTGGTCTATTTAATAAACGTTGATGACGATGAGATTCATCATTCTTTCATCCATTCTCTGGGTAGAAAGGTATTGTGAGACAAAGGATTCCCTGGCAATAGTACGTTAAGTGAGGGCTCGGGGGTTGCCAACTGTAGAAAGATTACGTACAGTTGATCCTACGGTTGGGTGGAGAGTTGTCCCCAAAACTTTGTTGCGATTAGCGGGATTCAAATAGCGTTCAACTTCGAAGTCTCGTTACAGGTAAGTCACCTTTGCTCGTGTTTATGAAATTCTTATGCTAGCTTGTTAATAGTTTGTGTGTTGATTATTAATTGCATATTTGATGTTATTAGTTGCATGTTAAATTTTGGGGTTGTTACATGAGTTGTCAAAATTTGAATCATAAAAACTACTAATTAATTATTATTATTATTATTATTATTAGTATTATTATTATATCTAGAGGAATCAACAACTCGACTGGTCTCATACTTGCGTGACTAGAGGAATTAGCACTGGCATGACTAGAGGAATCAACAACTAGACTGGTGTCTCATACTCACCTGACTAGAGGAATCAACAATTGGATTGGTCTCATACTCGTGTGACACATTCCAACTGCTACCACTCTAACCTCTAGGTGCCTACATATGCCCCTTCTACAGGAAAAGGTGAACCAGGAGGATTTGAACCTCGAACCTCCTTACAGATAACACTTCATTTTCAAGGTCATGAAGGTGTTTTCTTTCTTTTTTCCTTTATGTTAGCTTAACCCATGGAGGATTTGAATATTAAATATCATGTTTTACATAATACGTCATAACACAACAATTGTCAATTAAGTTGTCCCGGTGAATTTAAATTATTATTTTTATTTGACCTGGTCAAAATGTTTATGTTTACATTACAACATCTCTTTTAAATAAAAAAAAAAGAGAATCCATATAGGTGAATTTGACAGAAACAAAGGAATAACCTGTTTAGAGTTTTTTAGTAACCCAACGTTTCAGACTTCTTAAGTGAGTCCATCTTTAGGGATAAACGCCGAATGATCTTTTGGCATTTACCCCTGAAGATGAACTCACTTAAGAAGTCTGAAACGTTGGGTTACTAAAAAACATCTCTTTATGTTTAAATTACAACATCTCTTCCACACCCAACAAAACCAACTTATACTTAAGAACCTCCATAATTAAAAATATTACAATATGTTGTTTTAAATGTATATATACCTAACTCACGAATTACTTTTTTATAATTTAAAATAAAATTATAATTTAATTAATTTTTTATGATTTTTTTTTTTAAATGTTGGAAATATAAAATATATTACAAAGTAAGTATATTATAAATTAATACTTATCAATTTTCATCAACTATTTAATTTATATAATTACATTTATTTATAATATTATTATTCTTTTATTCAAAAATTTATTTCAATAAATTCAAAAATACAAAATAACAAATATATTTAAAAAATATTAACTTACTTTCAAAATTCTTGTGGTCTATGCCCTTTTTCTCCATTTATGTTTTCATTGTCACATAAAAAGGGATTTGATTTAACTTATTTCCTAATTTGAAAAGGATGGTTGCTAAACGTTATCACTTTATTACAATGGAATCGTAAAAAAAAGCAATTTTTACATTTGTTGGAATTGTGAAAACAACGAATCGTTATGTTTGTTTAATATTAGTTTAGTGTTGAAATTTTTAGTTGTGTTGATATTGTTTATACTAGCAGTTGTTTCTAAAGGTGCAAAGATATATCGAAGTTAGTTCATCTCGTTAAGATTTGAGAAGATTTGTCTTTCATTGTTGTGCTTGAAGTAGCAATTTCGTATTGTAGTTATGCATACAACATCCTGAATGAAATATCACAAAAACCAGAACGCAAAGTAAACAATGTGGCTGCTGAGTAGATAAATGAGAGTGTCTGGTTCACACGGATTCATGCACTTGTTTCTACCGAATTAATTTGTGAAAATAATAAAACATAGAGCGCACATTATGGCAGTTCAACTGATAAATGTGGATGTCTGATTCATTCATGTCTTCTGTTTGAGATAATGAGATATCCAACCATATTTATAAAAACATATACTCTAAAATTATTTTAACATAAGGTAACCTTTAGCGTCTTCTACCTGTTGTCTCCTTCTGAGCATTAAAATAAACGGCCGCCACTAGCAGACCAAGGCTATTGGAGCGTGCGAAATTTCTAGTATTGAAATTGATGCAAGAACTTGGAGGGTAAACTGTCTGCCGCCCTATCTTCTTGAACAACACAAAGTGAACCTATGGATACCGATAGTAGGCCTGGGCGACTCGTAACTCACTAGCTCTCTGCCTGAATCCATTCATTCTCAAACATTGATTATTACCACGGGCCCTTTATCCAAACTAAAAATCCCAGCAAAACCCTACAATTATAATAATTATTTATTATTTGGCAGATAGGCATGAATGGACTTACTGAAAGCGGCTGAAGTTGTTGCAAAAATATCAGTTACAATCCTGGATAAAGACAAAGGGATTCATCATTGACAAGATCCAGGAAATTTCATTTAATATAACAAGGACTTAGAATTGGTTGGAAATTCTAACCAGTGTAAGTATTCTCGCAGTGTTGGATCACTAGGACTGGGAGCATCTGGATCCGTCATAACCTGAATATAATACGATCTGGAGTTATTGATTTTTTTATTGAAATAGTGTAAAAGTATTTAAAGAAAAAATCAAAATAATTGTCATTCCAAGAATTAGGTATAAAAGAGGATAACGGAGAAACACTGGTAAGAATCTAATAATAAAATGAGATTTGATGAACCGAAGATTAATTTAATGTTTGAGAATTTTAATTTTCGTAGTTATTCATAATTTTATTTAAAAGAAGACTAGAAGATAATCTCATTAAGGCTTATTTACATGGAGCTTCACTCTAGACTTTATATAGCCCCCTATCCCTGAATGGCTCTAGCCCCTTCCCGGAAAACAAAATTCACCCCCCTCGCTGAAGACCCTTCCTTTCCTTTGCGTCTTATCTTAAATTGTAAATGAACATATATAAACAAAATGAAATAAATGTTATGTGTGTGAAGTTTTATGGTGGTCTTGGTTAAGGCTAAAGGTTAATGAACTAAATCAATATAATCAATCGCTAAATTAACTGTATCAATATAAGAATAAACATAATATCTAGAATTTTCCAAGAGCATCAGTACAAAGGAGTCTTCTTCGATATAATGAACTTTGCCCGATGCGGACAAGAGGCTTCGCTCCTTGAATCTCTTCTGCTCGAAACTATGAATCTTTTTTCTCTCTTTATAAGGTTATGCTTCCGAGGACATGCCCATAGGTTATGCCAATTATCCGAGGCCTTCCCCCAAACAAAAAGGGTTATGCACTTTTGAAAAACAATAGGGATATCGGGTGGTGGCCGTCCCCTATAAGATGGTGGTTTGGGTCTCCCATGCAGGGGCTGCTCTCCATGACAACTTCTGAATCACGATCACTAAATTGAGAATATTTAGCTAGATCGGGTCAAACTTTGCCAACTCCCTCTCTTGTTACTGGATCTCGTCCATAAGGATCTCACTTCCAAAATTCCTAATCTTGCATCCCAACCAAAAATAATATTCTTACTACCGATCTGGTTCTTCCTTTTGATTACGATCATCAGAATAAGTGGCTAAGCCAACAGAAACGACTACATGAACATAAGAAACATATGCATCATCGATTGCTTCTTCTACGACTGGCTTTGGCTTGAGTCCTTCCAGCTTACCAACTTAGGAATTTTCTTGTATGTCTCATATCATTATGTGGTTGATGGAGAAGTAGTTGAAGCAACAATACTAGTAGCAGTTGCTTTCGGTTAAACAGTTCTTTCTATTGACTCTGAAGCAAAGGTATGGGAAGCTAAACTGGTATAGGTATCACCCACATAGGCAAAGACCAAATTTTGAGTCCCACTACCACTAGCAATAGTATATAATTAATGGAAAGCGCGTATTTCTTTTGTTCTGGATTGAGACTGAATGGACACTTTTCACTCCTACTGAAATAGGGATGGGACTATGAGCAACTTGGGTGGAGCCAGAGCAACATGAGATGGATCAGCAGGAGCACTCACATGCGATGAGCCGAGAGTGATACGAGCTAGGGTAGGCTGTGATGAGGTAGACGTGGGGTCTTGGGTTCTGAGTGAGCAAGATGGCCACATGGATGGCTGGTGGGACCCCATAGGAACACATACTCACATACTAGCTAGGAATGAGGGGGAACAGCTATAGTATGACTAGGTTGCATAGGGTGAAGAGCTTTACGAGTCATCTCTCTGAGTGAGGTATTAGATAGAACATACTAAAACAAGGCAGATGGATCGACATTCTGGGGTTCATGCTCAACTGTCTGATCTATGTATGGATGTAGGGTCTCCAGACTATATATGTGAAAAGTGAACTGACTAGATCCCTTGTCAAGATGTTCCTCTGGAAACCCAGTAAGAGATGATTGATGGGAGACATGAGCGGAATGGGAAGTGAGTTCTTGACAAATTATTTCTGTTTCAACTATGGTTTTAGTGTATTGGATGGAAGTAACTAGGTTTCGGGAAGGGTTCCTTGCCCTCCCTTCGAACAAGAAATAAATACGGGGATTGGGGTGGGTGGGTAAATAATTCATTTTTGTGAAAGAAAATCTCCTTTTTGGGGAGGACCAATGGAAGAACATTGGGGAAATTAAATGTATTTTATTCTTACTAAAATATGCCCTTTCAGGACATTTACCTAGGATTGGCAGGATGGAATCAATTGCTTTTAGGTTTCACGTATGCTTGCTGCTCGAATACAAGCTAGTCCAAGAACCGTGGGCTTGATCGCTACATTTTCGGATGCGTGGGTGGAGGCAAGCGAGGCGGGGGTGGACAGACACGAGATTGGTGCTTTTATTTATACATAAATATGATATATGCTGCTATAGGATATTTGAATTTTCTTTTCATTTATTTGATTTCATCCATGAGGGAGGAAGGAAGGAGTTGGAGCTGGATGAGTCAATATACCAGACAGAGCCAGTCACCATTGGACTTAAGCCAAGAGTCTTTCACTTTGAACCTTTAGCCTCTAGCCTTTTAGCCTTGAACCTTCAGCCTCACCTCAACCCCAATAGCTCACCAAGCCTCATCACCTTAGGGAGGGGCTTCAGCCCAGAGCCATTAGCCTAATGAAGCCCAACTAGTATGACAGAAGCAAAAAAAAAGTGATTTATTTGTTTCTTGTGTTATTATTATTATTATTTTTTTATTTAGTTTATTTCTAGTCTTTTGATAGGGGTGGTCCGGAGGACAAACAACTACTGCCAACGCATAGAAAGACCGACGAGGGTGGGGTAGACAGAATGAACGTTACCGGGACGAGGCTTACATATACGAAACATAGGGGTCCTAAAGCACCAACACATAGTTGTTCCTTTCATCACAGCTTCCATTGCCTGCAATCTATGTTTTCTTGGGACCAATTCATCTATGTACATTATGAACTCTAGTACTTAATTAGTCCCATAAAACTTTGGTAGGTCATGCACCTTATTTCCAATCCACCGCATTGACCTTTGCACATACGCGCACCTTCATGACGACATCTCATGTACACGAACCTGCTACGTGGATCTCTGGAAACGTGCCCTCCTTACTCAAAAAGCCCCATCCTACTAGCCGAGGAACGTTACCCATCAGGAAGAGAGAAAATGAAATGAAATGAGATTGATATTGTTGTACCATTATTGAAAAAAGAAAGGATAGAACTGGCTATTAGCGACCTCTTGGAAATGAGCACCACCTTCTGGCTATGGTGACTACTGGCTATGGTAACTACCTCCTGTCAATGAGACTACTAGCTATCGATGACCACCTCCCACCTCCATCTCTTTATCAGCGACCACTGGACTGACCCTCTCTCTCTTGGATTGGCTAGGTATGACTGGTGTACCTCCCTCTTTTGAATAATCGTATATAATGCTTGGTCATTCCCTCCCTCCATATAGTGCAGGTAATCACCACTCACATTCCCAAGGTTCCGTCATCCCGATATGAAGTCAAATAGCACATCCCGATATAAGGTCAAATCTTATTTATCGATCATGCATTACTTACGATGCACCTATTTAGGATCATCGACAGACACATGGTCTCATTAACGCTAGGAAGGACGTGCTAGTAAGCGAGGTGGTGCTTTATAGTGAGTTATTCATTGATTGATAACCCACATCTTCTGGTAAAGGCGTTCTCACAGATGGACAGCAACCATCTTCCCGGTGACCTTTTATTTTTATCTCTGGTATGTTTGTTGAATGGGGCATGGCTTACCACTAATGAAAGGTAACAACTTAACCTATACATTCTAAGACTCATCCATTATAAACTCTCCATACTCGTACCTCATTGGGACCTTCATTAAACCCTTCCTTTGGAACTTAACCACCTCCTTGGAACCTTACACTCAGTCATTCTGCCCGGGAACACCTACTTGGGAACATCCTAACAATCCTCTACCCTCATACATACTTACTCTCATCCTTGGGACCCTCATCAAATTCCTTGAAAACCTAATTATAAGCTTTCTTTGGGACCTTACACACTCCTTTGGAAACTCATCAACATTCTTTGAAACATTATGAAACTTCAGGAACCTCATCCCTAGAATATCCAACCTATGCACTCCTTTGTTGGCACCTTACACTCCTTCCTTTTGGGTTATTTAGAGAAGCCTTACTTTGGACCTTCTTACTTGGGATCTTACAACACTCCTGACTTTACAACACTCCTTTGGACTATCCTTGAAAACCTATGCATCATACCTACTCCCCTCCTTGGAACCCTCCTAAAAATGCTCCTTGGGAATGGTAAACTCATCAAATTCCTTCCGTGGGCCCCCTACCTTATCCCATTTTGCAAGCTATCGACAATGCCTATGAAAAATAATATAACCTACCTCGAATGTTTTTCGGTACTTATACCTAAAATCCCTAATCAAATGGATGAAAAAGGATGACAATTCACAGAACTGGCTAATCCCCCAATGTATGATGATAAAACCCAATATGATGACTAGTAGGTGTAGGTAGGCATGGTAGGCTGAGAAGTCAATGCCCGATCTGGTGATAGAGTTCAATCTATCATGAAGGGGGCTTAAGTGGCCATAGAAGGTCCAAAAATGCCCAGCTTCTCAATAAGCCAGCCAAGCTCGCTCCCCCTGTTCTTCCCCTTCTTCCTTAGAGAGTCAAAGATAGTCACCCGATACAGCTCTAAAGGCTTTAAGGTGACCAATAGCAAGTTCAGAGAATCAATTTTGGTACTTCTGCCTAAAATACCTAATCAAATAGATTTCAATTTCATTAATTGAAATGAGAATTCTTTCACGCTCGAACAAAGAAAAGGCAGGGCAGGGAGGGGGGACCGTGATAGCTTAGATTTTGGATTTGACCATGCGTTAGTAGGGGGCTTATCTCTGATCCCCGCTTAGGTCATCACTTCTCCTACCTTAGCAAGGTCAAATTAGATTTATGCCAAGCAAAAAATTAAGTCTAGTAGGTTGTAACATGCTAAGTATACATCACGCGATTGCGCGCGGGCACGCGCGATATATAGTGAATAGAAAGCATATAAGGTTCTGAAAAAGCCAATATATGCTCAATGGTGGCTCCATTTAAAAGCATTATAGCGTAACTTTCACCCTTCAATAGAGGGGTTAGTACCGCCAAGAGCTCAGAAGCCCAATTCTATGGCCATTCTAGCCCCTTTTCACGGGGTGAAACCCACTCACTATTCATATGTTGAGGGGGTGAGGGTGCGTTAGCACACTCGACTAAAAGGCCGCCATCGACAAACCCACTCGAATGACACAGGAGGGAAGAGGCACTTTTTTGATCTGATATGACCTCCCAACCTCACACTTCAAGTGCTTTTGATTAGATCATAAAGGCCATTGAACGTCGTTCCAAAGCCTACGCTTTAGCTGAGATCATCGCTAATTTGATGAGCACTTTCGTTGATCATTCCCCCACATTACAAGATTGGTGAAAGCCCACCCAATGCACCCTTGAAGAAGGTTAAAAAATACTATATCTCAGATCCTGGGGCAGGGGGGGCCACCCTAGCTCTTGTTAGCTGCTGCCATCCATCCTGTTGGATACCCAGCATGCAAGGTGGTGGTTGCTCCCAATTCATGCCCTCGATACCCATTTGACACCCTCGATATCCATGATTCACGCCCTCGATCATACGCCCCCATCATGATATGCCCTGCTCTCCATGCGACCCGCTCCATGCGCCCATGAGGAACGATACCGCTCGAAACCCGCGATCACACAATTTGCTCCCGATTGCGACAATCCACAGGTGCAGATAGAGAGATACCCCACACATAATCTCTAATAGCATGATTCCTACTTATCTATTTTTCATCCGTTCACTTAGCGAAACATGATGGTGACATGACAATGCATGTCGAGGTAGATGTTAATTTTGATTGGCCTTGGAAAGAAGGGCAAAGCACGATCCCACCTACCTGATTTGAAGCTTAACCTGAGAAATACACATTACCCACTCCTCATCCAACCCACATTCCCTTCCCCAACCTGCCTTCCCTTCAATCTGCATTCCCACTACTCAATCCACATTCTCCCATTCATTTCCTTCAATCCATCTAAATTCCACCAATTGCATAATTACGTTAGTAAACAACGATCAATTCAATATCGTCAAAGTCCCATTTCAATTCAACGGTGGCATATTTACATATATAAGCAATCGAACAAATTTAGAACCGGAACCAGATATAGCGATCAGTCCGGGTTGCTAGTGTCTCAGTGAGCTAAAACCTTGCTCGATTCACACAGCACCTGATTGCTCTTATATAATTGGCCGGGGGGGAAGTGGGTAAATGTAATGCCAATGCTAACGCATCTGACTAACTTGATTGTATCGTATGAGCTTATCAAATATTTTGCTGGTCCTAAAACCTTCTGGTGCTTTTGCTGATGCTCGTTATTCCCAGCCCATATGGAATGTTTACCAAGGATAAATTCCCATCCATACATTAGGTTCATAGAGACATATTTCCCGACCTATTTTAAAAAACCTCCCTGCTTGCTAGGTTTCCTGCATGCAACCTACCTTTGTCTATAGGATATAGGATTTCTGGGTTTGTAGGCCATAAAAGAGCCAGTTGCGAGGTATGTTCAGTGACTCGACTAAAAGGAGAGGAACGAAGTGATCCAACAAAAGGCCCGGTAGGGCCTCACTATTCTTATGGTGAGGGAGAGGAAGCCCCCGGCAGGGCTCGAATTCAAAAAATAGAAAACTTGCTTCTTGGGCACCCAATTTACTTTTACTTCGTACCTCACCTGCCTAATACTTATTATGCTGCACCCCCTGGTCTTATTGGATGGGAATCAACTACATGAATTCATTTATTTCACTATTGACAAATCATAGTTATTGAACCCAGTGGAAGATGAAGATAATTCCTATGAACCCGGAGAAACCATCAGCCGTTTGACTTATACAATACTGTATCTCAAAAGCTTTTGATAATTCATGAATAGACTAGCATTGCTTTGATATATTGCTTTAAGACAGGGCATGGTATGGCTGGTTGGGTGGTCTTCGAAAACCTTTCGTTTCATCCCTTGCTCCCCATGAGCGATTGTTGGATAGTACGAAACTGATCGGACGTATTTTCATTCCCCCATCCTGCTGCAGTTAGACAACTCTGTTGGGTTGGTTGGATCGTTTTCACTGCCCTATTTTCATTATGAACTCAAGCCAGAACTTTTATATCAGATCAAATATAAGATTATTGGGTGGGGATCAACACTTATAACCTTAAGATAAATACCTCACCCATATGAATGAGTGAGTGACTCCATCCCTTTGCTTACTTTATCTTTACTCTTACCAATTACCCTTGTTCACCCTATGGATACACTATTTCCGCCTTACTTATATAGAAAACTTACATACAACCTTGGATCCTAAGGAAGGGTGGGTTCACTTGAAATAAAGCGTCGTTAGACGGGCTTCGATAACACTTACTTAAATCAAGCCTGGGTACCACATTTCTCTTTACTCAATCTATACCTTTGCCTTTACCTTTGATGTTACCTCCTACAATTTGCCTTCACCTTATGACTTATCTTTTGAATGAATGCCCCAAACCCACAACATTTACTGCAATCAGACTTGCTTAAATATCTTTGTATGGCTAGGAAAGGAATATTCCGGCTGAGCTACAGATACAATTGATTTATTAGACCCCACTGCAATAACTAGGCCCTCTCTATAAGAATGACACTTCCTTTATAAATACCTTAAGAGAAGAGAGGAGGAACTGCTATTAACCCTTCTGAAGCACCCCGGATTAGATGATCCCAAGCTTAACCCCTTACCCTTTATACCTCACCCTAGGAGATGGAGTTATGGATGCCCCGGGTACCCATTACTTGATCTTAGAAACAAAAGAAACACTGGATGGATGGGCTTGATTAGCCGAGGAATTTTAGTAGCATGCTCCTGTGGGATTATGGTAGACAATAGGTTTTCCCTTTAAGATATCGTTGAACTGCCGGATGGATGGCTTGCTCGACAATAGGAGGGAAAGATGAGTAAGGCTGCTCTATTTCTAAGCTATTTACCCACCCAACCATAAGAATTTATAATGTAAGGAAAGGATAGGGTAGTTCATAGACTAGTGCCTATCACCAACAATGTATTCCTGGAAGCTATAGGTGAATGGATAGGGTGGGTACCTAGTTAGCAGGCACTAAAATGACAGGCAAGATAGGGATCTAAAGTTTCTTTCCGAGCAATGTTGTCTATCTTAATTAATGGAGGAGTAGAAACTAAGCATGGATGAGGCAAGTGTACAGGGATAGGTAGTTTGAGGTGGGTGCAACAACCCTACAAATTCTCCATGCATTACCTGGTGCAACCTGAACACTCCATGCCTGGTGGGTGCAACTAACAAATGGAAAGATTTGAACCAATGATAGGATAGGAAGGAGTTAAAGCATACACGTTCTGTTAAAGACATTCAACCTATATATCTACTCTATACCCTCCATCCTCATACCTCAGCCTTGGGACTATCCTTGGTAACCTATGCCTCATTCCTACTACTTGGCACCCTCCTGAAACTATTCCTTGGCACCCTCATAAACCTCCTCCTTGGTACTCCTTGGGAACTCTGCCTTACACTCTTACTTCCTTGGGTCCCTCATCCTCTGAATGAAACTAGTAATCCGCTATTCTGTTCACCATATTCAGTTCACTTTCAGTCACCCGTATTCACCTGCATTCAGCCAGTCAGAACAGCCCTGTACGTCAGTACCCCTTTACCCCCACTATCCTTGACTAGTACCATGACCTTAACTTCATAAAGACATTGATTAGCACACAATAACAGAAGGAGTGGAAGTGAACTAGTTTGAGTGTGGAAGTGAACTAGTTTGAGTGAGGTGGGTGCACCAACCTTACAATTTCTGCATTACTTGGTGCTAACTGACCCATCTTCCGAGAGAGGTGTTCCCATTATTGACAATCTATCGTTCCCATCATAGAACAATCTAACGTCCCTATAAGAGGATGCATGAATTCAATCCGCATTCTCCCAGTGTCAAATTCTAACATTCCCCATTCAGTTCGCATTCTATATGCCTGCCTAGTCCAACCCAGGAAGGAACAATATGCCCCCCCTTATCACACAACCCTTATCCAGCATCCCCGCACATACTCGCTTTTTGTTCAATCCGCACCTACCATCAGATTACGAGAGAAGCCTTACAACTGATGAGGATTATGAGTTTGCTGGCTGGTAAGGAGCGGCCAAAGGCAACTTCTTAGTATTATGGAGAGGGGCGTTCCCATAGACTATAGTCAACATATGCCGAGAGGAGAGGGGTTCTCCCACGAATGGACAACAATGAACATAGGAGGTGGTGGGGCAGTACAACAACAATATTCCCCCCTAGCCCAATAGCTATCTGCCACTAGCTAATGAACCATACCCAATAGCGATATTAACACTATACCTATTGCGAGAGGACACTTGCTATACTACCCAGGCCCAATAGTGCCATTACCCAAGCACACTAGCAAGAGGACAAGAGCTCTCCTCGATAGTACAATGGCAAGAAGGAATAGGCTAAGATGCTTAGACAATGGGCGTAGAGAATGGGACACGGAGGAAGCTACACATTGATGGTGGTTGTTTATTTTGTTTATGTTGTATTTGATGTTGGTTACATGGACCCTCTTGATACGATCTATAGCTCTATACGACGCTATAAGGATTGAAAATAAAGATGTGAAAGATGCTCTAAGACAATATTATGAGCCTACGATACGAGATAGAAGATCTCAAGAACCTCTCTAAACGAGATATTACCTACACCCTCAATAACATCTCTCTAAACTAAACTCTCTAACCTCTTTCAGCAATAACTCTCAATTACCTTGAAACAAACTCTCTATAAACTATACCTAACCGATATATAATCTCTATCTCTATACCCTCAAAATATAAAGAACCTTTCACTTACTGGATGGACAACAACAAACATAGGAGGCGGTCGGGCGGGATGAAGGATGGAAAGGAACTGCCCAACTACACCTGCCCATATCACCCAGGAAGGAACAATACACATTCACCAGATTCAACAGATTCACCAATACACCCTCATTCCCCATATAATTCCTAGTCTCACGCATTCTCCTAGCATTCTACCATTCTCACATTTTAGCACGCATTCTCCCAATCAAAATCAAATTACCCTGCCTTTCTCACATTCTACCTGCATCCCGCATATCGCCCACATTACCCATTTGAACACATAAGAAAATTCCCCATAGAACGTCCCAATACGAACCATCCAACACAATTTGATTTATTACTTAATCTCTTCGAACGTCCTAACTGAGTTTCAATATCATGAACCCTGAATTCAATATATAACTCCCCATCATTCCCCATCTCATTGCCAATATGATTCATTCTCATGGAAAAAAGCATTACCAGTTTTCAGGAAACAATACAAAATTAGCAGAAAGCAGCAAACAATAAAAAAGAAGCAGGAAGCTTTCAGGAAACAATACGAAATCAACAGTAACCCACATTCTCACATTCGATCAGTCCCGCATCCTCCCATGACGTGAAATATGTATGAAACAACCCACTTTCCCCAGGACATTCACCCAGGAAGGCACAATACGCTTTCAGGAAATAATCCCACAACATTAATAAAGAATAAGCATAAAAATCTCTTTGTTCGGAGCGGGCACAATGTGAGGGTGCACCAGATCTCACAAAAACTTATTCTCATTTTCACTTTCATTTAGACCTGTACGTATTACATGCAATCCCAAAGAACTACAGTGATGGATGATAACACACATGAATAGGAGATAAGCACATGGAGCATTCTAACTTATATAATGCAAGCTGATTCCTGCTACGGAATCTCAGGTGTAGATACAGGAATAAACGAAATGGCAGGAGGAAATGAGATGAAAGGGTTGATGCCAGTTGTCAATACACGAGATCCAGGTAGGTTTAAATCTAGGTAGGTGTTGATCCACACCCATATGACATGAAAGTTTCAATGCCAGCGACAGCACGAAATACCAACAACAATACTACCAAGCACAAGGGCGATACTTGCATGAAAATCTCTCTTTGCCACTAGCTATACTCCTCACCAATAACGATATTTTACAAGACCAATGGAGATAGTACAATTTGGTTTTATCCCACCCATTGCAATTGAAATGGATTGAAAAATACCAATAGACATATTACAGCAGCTAAATTACCCAAGAACAAGAGCTATACATCCAATAGCACAAAGCCCTGTGTGACCAGTTATATAAACACCATGCCCAGGAAGGGAGGATTCTTATTTTTGATATTGAGTATTTCCCACATGCCCAGTTAGTGAGGTGAGTGAGGAAGTGAAGGGCAAAACCGATAGCCCCAATCTAATTCCCCAATACGCCCGCAGTCTCGCATGAGATCTGCCCACATGAAGGACGCATTCCACATTACCCTTGAAGTTCCCCTACCCAGTATGCATTTATGACGTTCAATCTGCATTACCCATTAATGCTTTTCCCGTCAAATATGCATTCCCGCTTTCAATCAACCCCCATTCCGCAGTCGAACATTCGAACATTACCCATGAAGTCCGCATTCTCTCTCTTTACTAGCACTCCCCCCTCCCATGAGAACAGTCCCGCATGAATTGAAATCCCCAGAACGCTCTATTTAGGCTTTGTTTATGGTTTATGGTTTATGTTATGAAGAGCAGTAAGTGAAATAGTATGCTATATGTATGCTTTATGTTCAATCCGCAATAGAACATGATAGAATGAGCCTAAATAATAGAGCAATGAGAGAAGATATAATAAGAGGGATATTAGGAGCGAGATAAGGGAATAGAGATATATTTGATTAGCTCTTTAATACGATATAATAGTTATCTCTATGACTTGTCGGAATAGAAAGGATAGCCGGAAAATACCCCAGCACTTTAGTGGAACGCTACGCGGTAATAAGATAGAATGAGCCTATGAAATAAAATATATCAGAAAGAAGAAGTTATATTAGTAGCTTTCTATAATAGAATATATCTATAATACGTTAGAATAGGACTGATACTAGCCACTATGGTTTTTTTCAGTCCCCCTCTTTATCCAGATACTTCAATTAATCCTTGCACGGCTAAGATGGAGGCTTGAAAGAGAAAGAGAACGTCGGGAATACCTTTCCTTCATGGAAGGGCTTATATCTCTTGTGAAGGTTGCCTAAGCTAGTTGAGATGTAGGATTTTGAGTGGAGATTGGCTAAGGCTGGGCTGATATCTATTCATAAAGCACATCCTTGACCTTTCATAAAGAATATCCTTTATTTGTGGGTTTATGTGTGGATGCCTCCCTTGCATAAATCATCTCCTTTAAGGGAAGCACGTTACCTTTGGTTTCTCGGATTTCCTTCTGAGTCTTTGCTGGTCCTAGTAACTGTCTACTGTCTATACTACAGGTGTCGTAACCTCTGGCTAAGGGGCATAAGGAGTGCTCCTCGCTGAGCTAAGGCCTGGATGAATGCCCCTCTCCTTCTCCTCCACGTAAAGAGAAAAGGTTGGAACTATCGTTTATGCACCCAACCCACCACTGTTTCTTTATTTGGTCAGTTCGCTCGACCGATACCCGACTATTGAGGAAAGGAAAAATTCTTCAATCGAAATACATCTTAAAGTCGATCTTATTCCACGAGTTTTTAATACATATAAAGAAGCGACTCGACTCAACGCCAGATAAATCTCCTTCAACCCAACCTTACTTATTCAGTTAAGAGAGATAGAACCTAACCTCACCTATGAGTCTCTATCCTACCTATAAGGACCACACCTTCCCACCTTCTGAGATACCTTCCTACCTAACCACACCTTCCTTTTCTAGTAGTATATTACCTTTAGAGATAGGGGGACCTTGCCTTTATAGATAGTAGGATAGGATGGGGAGACATTTAGAGCTGGTCCTATTTCATTAACTGATTTCCTGAGCTAAGATAGAGACTATCGATAACTGATCTCCTTTCCTATTGATAGCTTATCTCCTTGGCATAGCTTTGCTTCTTTGTTCCAGTGCCAGAGGCGAGTCTCAGTTATAGTGCGTGCTAGCTATGTCTGCTGCTATAGGGATGGATAGTGGTAGCTGGTCCAGCGATAGCAGTGATAGAGGCTGTTAGAGCTCTTACCTAAGTAAGGTATCAATTATAACGTGTGAGAGGACCCAGGTATCAATGATAGCGGTAGGACTAGCCCTTGCCGATCAAAATGCTAGGAATAGCAGCGGTGTAGGTCAGGTCCTTCCTTACCTGCTCGTATTAATTGTCTAATTGATAGGTAGGATCCCGACCCGTATAAATGACATCTATGATAGCAATAGCAATGGGGCCCGTAGACCAATTATTACTATTTTCATGCTAGGATTTATCTATCCATATACCTGTGCAACCGTATAATGGTAGGACCTGTATATCCATATTAAAGATAACACTAATGGTTATATAAGTAGCTGATAGCAAAGCAAGAACTTCAAGCAATGGGTACGCTCCCACCTAGCCTAGAGTGCATCCTTCCCTATCCTAAGCCAATTCCTTCCAAGCCTGCCTCCTTCCCCATCCCTTGCCAATCCATTACATATCACATGCCCAAGGGAGATGTCAAGCAAGGGATATAAGGACTACCAATCCATTATCCTTCCTAGCTAGATTATATACTGGGATTTTATTTCCATTGAGTTTTCCAAGCGACCATCTAGCAGTATATAGTCTATAAGCAAATGCTAATTCCCATTTTGTGGGTTTATGTGTGGATGCCTCCCTTGCATAAATCATCTCCTTTAAGGGAAGCACGTTACCTTTGGTTTCCAGGATTTCCTTTTGAGTCTTCGCTGGTCCTGGTAACTGGCTACTATCTAGACTACAGGTGTCGTAACCTATGGCTAAGGGGTAGAAGGAGTGCTCCTTGCTGATCTAAGGCCTGGATGAATTCCCCTCTCCTTCTCCTCCACGTAAAGAGAAAAGGTTGGAACTATTGTTTATGCACCCGACCCACCAGTGTTTCTTTATTTGGTCAATTTTCTCGACCGAAACCCAACTATCAAGGAAAGGACAAATTCTTCAATCGAAATACATCTTAAAGTTGATCTTATTCCACGAGTTTTTAATACATATAAAGCAGTGGCTCGACTCAACGCAGGATAAATCTCCTTCAACCCAACCTTACTTATTCAGTTAATAGAGATAGAACCTAACCTCACCTATTAGTCCCTGTCCTACCTATAGGGACCACACCTTCCCACTTTCTGAGATACCTTCCTGCCTAACCACACCTTCCTTTTCTAGTAGTATATTACCTTTAGAGATAGGGGGACCTTACCTTTATAGATAGTAGGATAGGATGGGGAGACCTTTAGAGTTGGTCTTATTTCATTAAATGATTTCTTGAGCTAAGACAGAGACTATCGATAATTGATCTCCTTTCTTGTCAATAGCTTATCTCCTTGGCATAGCTTCGCTTCTTTGTTGCAGTGCCAAAGCCAAGTCTCAGTTATAGCACGTGCTAGCTATGTCTACTGCTACAGGGATGGATAGTGGTGGCTGGTCCAGCGATAACAGTGATAGAGGCTGTTAGATCTCTTACCTAAGTAAGGTATCAATTATAGCGTGTGAGAGGACCCATGTATCAATGATAGCGGTAGGACTGGCCCTTGCCGATCAAAATGCTAGGAATAGCGGCAGTGTAGGTCAGGTCCTTCCTTACCTGCTCATATTAATTTTCTAACTGATAGGTAGGATCCCGACCCGTATAAATGATATCTATGATAGCAATAACAATGGGGCCTGTAGACTAGTTATTACAGTTTTCATGCTAGGATTCATCTATTCGTATACCTGTGCGACCGTATAATGGTAGGACTTGTATATCCGTATTAAAGATAGCACTAATGGTTATATAAGTAGCTGATAGCAAAGAAAGAGCTTCAAGCAATGGGTATGCTCCCACCTAGCCTAGAGTGCATCCTTCCCCATCCTAAGCCAATTCCTTCTAAGCCTGCCTCCTTCCCCATCCCTTGCCAATCCATTACATATCACATGCCCAAGGGAGATGCCAAGCAGGGGATATAAGGACTACCAATCCATTATCCTTCCTAGCTAGCTTATATACTGGGATTTTATTTCCATTGATTTTTCCAAGCGACTAGCTAGCATTATATATTTTATAAGAAAATCCTAATTCCCATTCTAGACATCGAAAAGGCTTATAGCTTTCTGTCCCCATAAAGCGATTCCATAATTGTATCATACTCGGCCAAACCAATAGTTGTTAATAGGTGGTGCCAGTAAGACAAGGATATAGTAAAGGAGAAATAGATTAGTGCTATACCCCCACTCGATTTCTGACTAAATGAATAGGTTGGGTAAGGACCTGGACGACGCTTTCCTATAATCAGGGAAGGGAATTACTTCCTATCCTAGGGTTATGGCAGTAGCAAGTATAAGCAGGGCTAAGGTAATAGTCCTAGTGTGGTCTTCCTTTTATGCCAAAACTAGGGTTGCTGGGATTGCCACTTACTGACTAGTCGGTGAACTTAGAGTTGGTCGATTCAAAACGGGGCTTGACGAAAGAACCCGCCTAACAAATTATATCTATCGTGAGTATCTGTTTGCAGTAGTTGTACGATATCAGCTACCGTTCACCCACAACACATAGAAAGCTATTCACACAAAGAAGCCATTTACTGCATGCACCTACCTAGTCCCCTCTGTTTCATTCACTACACTTCGCTGTTCACTTAAGCCATTCATTCACTGCATGAAGCTGTTCACATCAACCATTCTTCACTGTTTACCCACAACACAAGCCATGATTTCATTATATACGTTAATATACCACAATAAGCTAAGCATTGCCTTCCTTCCTTCTAGCATGCTTAACAAATCCCCTCCTTTCATAATTCTATTTGGATCGAAAGCAAACCTATAAAGCCGCTCGCCATTCATTCAAAGCATGCACCTAGCTGGCCTCGTTTCATTAATTGCACAAGCCACTCACTACACTTTGCCGTTAACTTACTTCACATAGTTGATTTGCCAGGATCTTGTTTTCCTTCCTGGGATGACTAGGTCAAGGGGATTGGTGCCCCATAGGAGTTAAATGTGTTGGGAAAAATACCGAGAGGGGGGGGGGGGGTGAATCAGTATTTACTGCATATTCAAAACTTTCTACTTTTTCACTCTCTAAAACCCATACGCTACTTTCCTTTAGTAAACTCGCGTATACACGCGGATATCCTTCATACAACTCGCGTATTAGCAGAGATCTAAATATGCAGATATTTATTAACTTAGTTCTTTGTAATATTCATTCATCTGATGTTAAGTTAACAGTAAACATGTGTAGTAACAACAGAATAAACCATCACACAAAGCATCACACA
Source organism: Pinus albicaulis (assembly GCA_034641835.2). Taxonomy (NCBI): domain Eukaryota; kingdom Viridiplantae; phylum Streptophyta; class Pinopsida; order Pinales; family Pinaceae; genus Pinus; species Pinus albicaulis. Next base: position 373,653,325 of record CM076582.1, read on the forward strand.
TGAACACCAGGATTTTTAGGTGGAAACCCAAGTCGGGAGAAAACCACCGCTGCAGTTGCTCAACCTTCAATATTTTATTATAAAGAAAACATCTTACAACATATGTGCTGGCGCAGACTTGACCAGCACGCAGGCACCCACCTGCGCTCGTTTACCAGCCTCTCCTGGAAGGGAGCTCCAACCCCATGACTCGTTTACCAGCCTCTCCTGGAAGGGAGCTACGACCCCCTGATCTCGTTTACCAGCCTCACCTGGAAGGGAGCTACAACCCCCTGACTGAAGGCTACAACCCTCAGCCCCTCTATGGACCACGTTTCATCAATTTTCACACTGGATCCAAAGCATCCTTTAGGACACCACTTGCAGGCCACGTTTCATCATATTTTTAGACTGGACCACTCCCTCAGTTGCACACTTTAATATGAAACGAGATACATATAAATCATGACGAATGTCGGTAAACAGTGGAAACGAGATCAGACATTTCTTGCCCGGACAAGCAAACCCTATTTTGCATACGCGCTTTCCTTTCTCTGATGTCGCGTATATACGCGCTTCCGTTCACATAAACCAGCGTATACTTCTGTACATATTATAGAGTTAAATTTATTGCGCATACGCGCTTTCTCTTCAGCGAAGCCGCGTATATACGTGCTTCCTCTTCGACGAACTAGCGTATGGTTCTTCAGACTTTTATGTCATTGCAATTCTTCACAACAGATACATCACTTCAGATTTTACCCTTTACCTCAGACAAATGTTCGCCTCATCACAGATCTAATCATTCCATAAACAGATCTAGAAAATACAAGTACATTTCAGATCTAGATCCCCTTCTTCATCATTGGTGCATCATACATTCAGATCTATCATTCAACTGTAACCCTTTCCATTCAGATCTACTTCAGAGAGAAGTATTCATTCAAGCTCAAACATCTTGCACCAGACATCTTACACCACCGCTCATCATTTGCACAGTAATTTCTTCTCCTTATATAGGTTTACCCTTAATTTTTCATGGGCCAAACGTGCCCTATAAAGTCGATGGTATTCCTGGACTGGGTCATTTAGACGAATCATTACCCAATACAATGGGTCAATACCATGGTGGTTACCCCTGGTTTTGCACTTTATGAGCGCTTTTGCCCATACGCGACTTGGAACGTTGTTTCCCGCGTGCATACGCGACTTATCCTAGAAAGATCCGCGTATGCCTTGAGACATACTCTTTTCACCATAGATTTAGCACATGCTGAATTCCTTTCTTCATTGCCTTCTGTACTCACTGTAGATACATCAGATTTAGTTCATCAAGACATATTCTATCAAGCACAACTTCATCAAGTAAGCTGTCATCATCTTCATCAAGTGGGTTGCCATTCAAGGACAACACTCAGCATCATATTGCTAACAAACATCATTTCATATCAGATTTACATCATTTACCAAGTCCATCAGGTCAAGACAAACTTCATCAGGTGGTTTGCCATCAAGGACAATACATGTCAACTGTCTCATGTCGTCATCTTCATTCAGTGGGTTGCCATGGTTACCACAACAGATAGGTACATTAAGAATACAATGACACCATGTCACTTTCTCCATTTTTGACACCATTCTTTCTCTTCATTCAAACACCATGTCACTCTCCCCCTTTGACATCAAGGGCAAAGGGCGGATCAAAAACCAACATACTCTCCCCCTTTTTCTCCTCATGTGGAAGAAGCGTTCTGTAGATCTGATATATACTGAAGTGACCAAGCTCCCCCTGAGTTCATGCTGAATCTTCAAACATATTTTCCAAGGAGTACATGACTCTATGAATTTCCTATCACCAATGACTCATACTTACATCAAAGATCCATCCAAGTGGATTTACATATGAGACTCAACTACCCAACCAAGTGGGTTTACAAATTTGACTTAGCTACCCAACCAAGTGGATTTACAAAATTTGACTCAGCTACCCAACCAAGTGGGTTTACAAATTTATCAAGTCCTTACATGACTGAATATTACAATTTTACATCATGGATCTCAACATGACCTTTTCATCAAAGGACAAATATGACTTTTCATAACCAATACCAAAAAGACCTCGAGAGAGATCATATATCAGAACCACCATAATGCCACCAATGCATTATACTCAGCAAGACTAATGCTCCCCCTGAATCTGTGCATCCAAGCAACCTTTCCATATGACTAAGGCTCCCCCTTAGTTTGTGTATCCTGAACACTTTTACCAACCAATCATCAAGGCATCTTTATCAAAACATTAGAAATAGAATTATGAGAACATGAACACCACCAGAGATACCAAACAGTATCATAGATACCAAAAAGCCTTTAAACGTGAAGAGAAGTGACTCCAAACGAGGAAATTTGTCGTGATGAGACATGCAGCGGTTTATTGCATGAACTCGGGTTTGGTAAAGATATCAGCAACTTGTTCTTTGGAGGGAACGTACTCCAACTTCACCTTTTGCTCAAGCACTTGTTCACGTAAGAAGTGATACTTGATGGGAATGTGCTTGGTCTTCGAATGCATAACAGGATTCTTTGAAATACTGATGGCACTTGTATTGTCACACTTAATAGGGACAGGAGGTGTACATTTGATTTGAAAATCTTGTAAGGTTTGCATCATCCAAAGGAGTTGAGTGCAACAAGATGCGGCAGCCACATATTATGCTTCTGCTGTAGATAAGGCAATAGAATTTTTCTTCTTGCTGAACCAAGATACTAACCGGGGTCCCATATAGAATGCACCACCACTGGTGCTTTTCCGATCATCAACACTTCCAGCCCAATCTGCATCAGTGTAAGCATGAAGAGTAAGATCAGCATTCTTTGGATACCATAGACCAAGGTCTTGAGTTCCTTGAAGATATTTGAAAATTCTTTTAACAGCCTGAAGGTGAGACTCTTTTGGATTAGCTTGGAAGCGTCCAACAATCCCAACTGCATGCATAATGTCTGGTCTAGTTCCAGTGAGATAAAGTAGACTTCCTATCATTGATCTGTATTCTGGTTGATTCACCGTGGGAGAATCATCATGAGAACTGAGATTGCATCCGGTTATCATTGGTGTACTTACAGGTTTACATTCTTCCATGCCATACTTCTTCAGAATTTGCTTAAGATATTTTTCTTGTGATAGGAATATACCATCTGCAGTTTGATGCACTTGTAAGCCAAGAAAGAATGTTAGTTCTCCAAGTAAGGACATTTCAAATTCTTTCTGCATGACAGAAGCAAATTTTTGACTCAAAGATTCTTCGTTACTCCCAAAAATGATATCATCAACATATACAACCACAATCAATAGTTTATCATTTTCAACTTTTGTGTATAAGTTGCTATCAGCAGACCCCTTTGAAAATCCTTTTTGATGAAGATATTTGTCAAGACGATAATACCAAGCCCTTGGAGCTTGTTTGAGACCATATAGAGCCTTTTTAAGTCTACAAACAAGATTTGCATCATTTCCCAAAATGAATCCTTCCGGTTTTTCTATATATACTTCTTCTTCTAGATCACCATTAAGAAAATCAAATTTAACATCCATTTGATAAACTTTGATTTGCTGATAACTTGAAAAAGCAAGAAACATTCTTATGGCTTCAAGTCTAGCTACAGGAGCAAACGTTTCTTCAAAGTCTATACCTTCTTGTTGAGTATACCCTTTGCAAACCAATCTAGCTTTGTTTCTTACAACATCCCCATTCTCATTTAACTTGTTCTTGAAAATCCATTTAGTTCCGATGACATTTTTATCATGTGGTCTTGGTACCAATTCCCAAGTATCATTCTTTTCAATTTGATCAAGCTCTTCATTCATGGCTTGCTTCCAACATTCATATTTGCTAGCTTTATTAAGATTGTGTGGTTCAATTGTGGATAGAAGTGCCAAATGATTAGAAGATCCCACAAGAGTTCTCCTTGTTCGTACACCTGATTCCTTGTCACCCAAAATTTGAGATTCAGGATGATTCTTTTGAACATATCTGGATGGATCTTTTTCAGATAGATCATCTTCAGGTTCTTCATTGGATCCACTGTCTATATCATTTCTATTTGATGTAGAAGGACATAGGTCACCATCATCTTCTTTTTTTGTTTGTTTTTCTTCTTTAGGAGCTGCAGGAGACTCATCAATAACAACATCAATACATTCAACAATCTTTCGAAGCCTTTTATTGTAACATGTGTATGCTTTGCTTGAGGATGAGTAACCAAGAAATATCCCTTCATCTGATCTAGGTTCAAACTTGCCAAGCTTTTCATCATTATTTTTGATAAAGCATTTACTCCCAAAAACTCTAAAATGCTTCACAGAGGGAGAATTACCATACCAGAGTTCATATGGAGTTTGTCACTATTTACCCGAACATGAGCCTTGTTGAGAATGTTAGCTGCTATATGTGCTGCTTCACCCTAGAACATGTCAGGAGTTCCAGAATCATCGAGCATAGCTCTAGCCATTTGTTGAATTGTTCTATTCATTCTTTCTGCTACGCCATTTTGTTGTGGAGTGCCTGCTACAAAGAATTGTCTTTTTATGCCATGTTGTTCACAAAATTCAAAGAATTCATTTGATGTATATTATCCTCCTCGATCAGATCTAAGACACTTGATTTTTAGATCTAATTCATTTTCAACTAATGCTTTGAAGATCTGAAATTTTTCAAATGCTTCATCTTTGTGTTTAATGAACCCGATCCAACACATTCTAGAGTAATCATCAATAAATAAGATATAGTATTCTTCCCCACATGGTGAATTTTTCCTCATAGGTCCACATATGTCAGTATGAATGAGTTCAAGAGGCTCATTTGATGATCCTTCTTTGGCATTAAATCGTACTCTGGTCTGCTTACCGAATTGACAAGATTTGCATATGATACTTTCTGGTAGATTAATATTGGGAAGACCACGAACAGCTTGAAGTATGCTTGCTTTGTTGATTTGAGAGAAGCTCAGATGCCCCAGCCTTCTATGCCATAGCCAATTTTCTGAAGACTTGCTCAAGTAACATTGATCTATGCCGTTCAGTACATACAGGTTGCTTGGATTTATTTTTCCTTTTATAATGATTTTACCTGTATCAAGATCACGAACCACGCATTATTTTGAACTAAACACCACTTCTGTTCCTTGATCACACATTTGACTTACACTTAACAGGTTATGCCTTAATCCATCCACATACATGACATCATTAGCCTTCACCTTTTCTTTTAGAAACACTGAACCTTTTCCTTTAATTACAGCAGGAGTATCATTTCCAAATGTAACTTTATTTTCTTTTTCTAGAGCATTATATGCAAGAAGTTTGCTTTTGTCACCTGTCATGTGTCTTGAGCACCCACTATCAATGTACCATTGATTTTCTTCACCTTCTGCAAATAATGCTATCCCACAATTTTCAACTGGTATTTCTTTCTTTTTCCACACTTTAGAGCTTGAGGGATCATGTTCTTTTGGCTGGACCTTGCTCCTGCATTCAGATTCTTCATGACCAAAGTTATTGCAATAAGTACATTCAACTTCGTTTTGAAGAGGAGAAAATTTGTTATAGGTGTTCCTCTTTGGTTCAATATTTATTCTTTTCTTTCTTGCTTCTCTTGTCATGATAGTTTTATATGCAACACATTGAACAGCTTTATGACCAAAATTGTGACATGAGAAACATTTTCCATTGAAGTAGAAATTTCTGCGATCATGAAATCTTCTATTTGAGTTTACCTGTTGGTTGTAGCTTCTTTGAAAGATCTCCTTGTTAGTGTTCTTTGAATTGAGATGATCATGCTTTACCTAGAAAGATCCTTTGTTCCCTTGCTGAGTGGCTGAATGTAGTGCACCAGCTGTGGCTGCTTTCAGATAATTTGGTGTTGAAGTCTGGGAAGATTCCCCAGTATATCCAAGACCTGTTTTTATAAGAGGAGACCGTTGTATCTTGATAATCTCATCTAAGGTTTCTGAACCTTTAGCAAATTTAAGATTGAGAGTTTTTTCTTTCTCATTATCTTTCCTTAGACTTACTACTTCACACTCCAATTCCTCAATGCGTTTTTCTTTTGCTTCAAGCTGATTTTCAAGAGTCTCTATGATTATGTTCTTTTCTTCTAGGCTTACTTTGAGTTGATTGTTTTCTTCAAGAAAATCATTGTCTTCTAGAGAATCCACAAAAGTATCCTTTTCTTCTCTAGATTCTTTTGCCATGAGCAGTTTAATATTTTGTTCACATTCTTCCTCACTATCAGATGACCCATCATTGTCTTCATTAATATAGTAACTTTTTCTTGTGCTAGATCGATTCTTATTCCTTCTTGTTACTTCTTTTCCTTTAGCGGATGTTTCTTTATAAGGACATTTTGCAGCATAATGACCAAATTTTCCACACTCAAAACATTTGAAGGGAAGCTTACCTTTGAATCTTCCAGTACCTAGTTGGAGTTTTCTCACAAAATTCGCTTCTTCTTCTTCGGATATATAGCTGGATTCTTTGACAACTTCCTTTTCTTTTCCTTTTGCGGACGCCTTAAAAGCAGCTTCTTTGATTTGAGAAGGACCTCCTTGTCTCATTTCAAAAGCAGTCAGAATACCATGTAATTGAACAATAGTAAGAGTTTGCAGATCTTGCCTTTCTTCAATAGCTGAAACTTTAGAGTCAAATTTTGAAGTCAAGGATCTTAAGACTTTCTCCACCAGAGTAGTATCGGTTATGGTTTCACCCAAATTTCTCATCCGATTTACAATATCATCTAGACGAAGAAAGAAACTGGCAACACTTTCATCACTATGCATCTTCAAATTTTCATATTCAATTCTAAGAGTTTGAAGTTTTGCACTTTTTACCTTTGTGTCTCCTTCATAGCTCAGAATGATTTTGTCCCATATTTCTTTTGCTGAATGTAGCTGCATCACTTTAGCAAATTCTGATTCAAACATGCTTCCTAACAAGACATTTACTGCTTTGGCATTGATTTCATACTTCTTCCTTTCTGCTGCATCAATAGGAATACTTGTTGGGTATTGATAACCTTCTTCCACGATTGCCCATACATCTGCACCAAGACTTTGCAGATATGCTTTTGTTCGTACCTTCCAGAATATCAGATTGCTTCCATTGAATAGAGGTGGCTTTATAGACATTACTCCTTCTTGACTTCCCATTGCGACGGATCACCTTCAAGCGATCAAGCTTCTGCAGAAGGACCTCCTCTGATACCAATTGTTGGGAAAAATACTGAGAGGGGGGGGTGAATCAGTATTTACTGCATATTCAAAACTTTTACTTTTTCTTGCTTCTAAAACCCATACGCTACTTTCCTGAAACATACTCGTGTATATATGCAGATAACCTTTATGAAACTCGCGTATACACAGATATCTAATTATGTCATTAGTTCTTCACTTAAATCATTCCATCATTCATTCATCAAATGTTTAATAAACAGTAAACATGAACAGTAAGAACAGTAGATATTCACTTAAATCATTCCATCATTCATTCATCAGATGTTTAATAAACAGTAAACATGAACAGTAAGAACAGAGTAAACCATCACACAAAGAATCACACATGAACACCAGGATTTTTAGGTGGAAACCCAAGTCGGGAGAAAACCACCGCTGCCGTTGCTCGGCCTTCAATATTTTATTATAGAGACAACATCTTACAACATATGTCTTTGTGGTGCGGAGACTCCTACCGGCACGAGCACCCTGCGCTCGTTTTGACCTCTCCACGGAAGGAGCTCCAACCCCACGGCTCGTTCGGCCTCTCTGGAAGGAGCTCGACCCCTGTCGTTTACCCGGCCTCACGGAAGGGAGCTACAACCCCTGATCCAGAAGGCTACAACCCTCAGCCACCTCTATGGACCACGTTTCATCAATTTCTACTTTGATCCCAAGCATCCTTTAGGACACTTATCCTCTACTGTCTGCGTTTCATCATATTTTCAGACTAGACCCTTTCCATACTTTTAAGCGTAGTCAACCATGAAGCAGATACATATAACTTACTGACAGATATCAGTAAAACAGAAGAACAGATCAGACATTTCTTACCACAGACTTCAGCAAACCTTAGTTTGCATACGCGCTTTTCTTTCTTTGATGTCGTGTATATACGCGCTTCCATCCACATCAACCAGCGTATACTTCAGTACAAATTACAGAGCTAATTTTATTGCGCATACGTGCTTTCTCTTCATCGAAGCCGCGTATATACGCGCTTCCTCTTCGGCTAAATAGCGTATGGTTCTTCAAACTTTAAATGTCATTGCAATTCTTCACAACAGATACATCACTTCAGATTTTACCCTTTACCTCAGACAGATGTTCGCCTAGATGGTCGCCTCATCACAGATCTAATCATTCCATAAACAGATCTAGCAAATACAAGTACAATATAGATCTAGATCTCCTTCTTCATCACTCCTTCATTGGTGCATCATACATTCAGATCTTTCATTCAACTGTAACCCTTTCCATTTAGATATACTCCAGAGAGAAGTATTCATTCAAGCTCAGACATCTTGCACCCACGCACATGATTTGCACAATGAATTTCTTCTCCTTATATAGGTTTACCCTTTTTCAATACCATGAGCCAAAACCACATTAATTCCGATGGTATTCCTGGACGGGGTCATTTTAGACGAATCATTACCCAATACAATGGGTCAATACCATGGTGGTTACCCCTGGTTTTGTACTTTAAGAGCGCTTTTTCCCATACGCGACTTGGAACGTTTATTCCCGCGTGCATACGCGACTTCCCCTAGGCAAATCCGCGTATGCCTAGAGACATATTATTTTCATCATAGATCTATCACATGCTGAATTCCTTTCTTCATTGCCTTCTGTACTCACTGTAGATGCATCAGATTTAGTTCATCAATACATGTTCTATCAAGCACAACTTCATCAGGTAAGTTGCCATCATCTTCATCAAGTGGGTTGCCATTCAAAGACAACACTCAGCATCATATTGCTAACAAACATCATTTCACAAGTCCAACAAGTCAAGAATAACTTCATCAGGTGTATTGTCATCAAGGACAACACATGTCAACAGTCACATGTCTTCATCTTCATTCAGTGGGTTGCCATCAAGGACAACACTCTTCATCATATTTTCAACATAACATTATGCCTACAATGTTTACATTTTTCATATCAGATTGTGTGGGGGTAGATAACTCGTAGCCATATCACATAGGCCCCATTCACTTACGAAAGTTTCGCAAACTCTGCCCCCAATTTGGTTGATCTTGCTCAGCTTGAAAATTTTGAATTTTCATTGATGATTGATTTCCTCTCGCTCGAATGCAAAAATAAGATAAATTTCATCTTTTTCCTCCATAATTTCCACATTCGACATCTATTATAGCCATTCATCTATGCTCATCTGTAATCACCACAAGTTGTACTTTTTTTTTTTGCAATGGATTCTTGATGTTGATCTCGACGAGATTTTTCCTCTTCAAAAAACATATCCTGGTTGTAAGCACGGTTGTGGTATGTTGATATTCAGACGAAAAATACAACTTGCAGCACTTGATCTGCTAGGGGTTACCTTGATATTAACGGTGGTGTATTCATAATCCTTCTGAATAACTAATAAAGG